>OMKQ01068483.1:2038-14252 GCA_900302335.1 Phycis phycis | reverse complement strand
GAATGTTGGGCTATTTACATGTCTACTTGTAGGAGGTGTGGATGATGTAGGCAACATTATCATGAACCCAGCCGACAGGTCAGTCCGAACAGGACAGACATACAAACACTGTTTGCTTTAAAGGGAACCTATTTGAATCTGCCCTGCCCTGTGATACAGTGGCATCACAGGTGAGAGGCTTATCTGGCAGCCCTACACCTAGGTGGACACGCCCACTTGTGACATCACTGTCACAGGGCAGGGCGGATTTTGAAACGGCTTGTTTGCTGATCACTCAAATCTGGCGTTAAAGTAGGGGCCCTTTAAAAGATCGCACTACAGGACAAAGACTTTGCATTCGCTGTCAGCTAATTGTATGAAACAGCACCATCTGGTGTCAATGGTGCAGTGAAATGTTTTTTTGTTTTGTGAAGAAACATCGACAACATACCTTGTATTTGAGAACAGTATTACATGTATTCATAAAAGGAAATACAACAGTAACATGTCTTGTGTATTTACAGGCGTTATATACATTAAAAACAATATATTAAAAACAAAACCAAAAAAAAACTACATAGATCTCATTTCAACCACAAGCTATTTCTGTTCAACCATTCCAGTCTTCATGGCCACCAGCACAAAGTTACGGGGGGAAAGTTCTGGATCAAACAGAGGTACTAGTTGGCTCTTCACACCTACAAGAAGCAATATGGACACACACAGAAAAAGTATGATTTACTAAAATGATCACCATTCATTCCTCAAGGCAGCAGGTACGCCATCAGGTAGGGGGAAGCAGGGACACGTACAGTATACACAGATGCCGCCATTTGGGATGCAAACTGGCCTGTAAGCAACTATAACTAATTAGGGGGAGTTTAGTTTTTTCTCTGGCTAAAATGCACGGTTACATTTTTATTTTAATGAATCGTTTTTATTCAATGGTTTATAACCTACGTTGAGTAAAAAATAAAGAAAACAAAAAAAATATTTTATATAAAATACAGAATATGATTAAATAGAAACGACTCATTCAAATCCTATGAGAAACATCATGGTGCTCTTCATCCAGAGAAACCACAGCCCCCACAATTACTTTTTTTACAGGCCAGTCTTAAAAATGGCCACAATGTTGGCGGATCGCAGAAACAGATTGCAGCAACAGATCAAAGCAGTCACTGCAGCGTCTATCTATCTTTATATGTCTGTAGGGGAAAAAACACAGCGCTATCAGTGTGGTCTGGGCCTTTGGAGTACTGGGCTGTCTCCCCAGTGTCTCTGCGGTCCAGCCTCACCGTTCTCCTGGAGGTAGATGATACGGTCCAGCAGCACCAGGGTCTCCACAGCGGGGGCTAACAGCAGGGCCAGGCTGAAGTACACCACCACCCTGCCCTCCTGTTCCAGCATGGCCTCCACCCCGCCTGGCTCCACGGGCGGGGAGGACGGGAGCCCCACGCGGGCCAGGCCAAGGCGGGAGTACCTGGACATTGAAGGACCATAGATTTAGCGGTGCCCATAGCCTTGATGCAAAGTGTACATATAGTGTATATAGCATGCAGATCATGTATATTTTGTGGTTAACAATGTATGTTACTTTGAAATGCAGCTCTTGGTGCATTTCAAAAGAGTATACTATCTTATGTGTGCATTATACCCCCACCTCACCTCTCTCTTTCCAATGAGGTAGGAGAAGCTACCTGGAAATTCTTAAATATACCCTTAAAGGATATGGAGAGGGTTTTACAAATAACATTATGAGATGAGTGTGGTTTGTGCATTGCAGAAAAGGAAACAAACTCACTCTGTAAACGGTAGCAAGTGGGCCTTCTTGATGGTCTGGACACCCGCCCGCCGCATCTCAGGCTTGGCCGCCGTGATGATTGTCTCCAGGGTTGCCCGGTAACAGTGCGTCCGTAGCAACCCACTCTCCTCCCTCAGTCTCTGCATGTAGTCCTCGGTGGCATGACACGCCCCCTCCCGCGCCTTATAGGACAGCCCGTGCCCCGGCAGGCCGCGCACCCACGAGCTCATCGGGTAGCCGAACTCGCCCGAGCAGCAGCAGCCATCTTTGTTGTTGGCAGCGGCAACCAGCCGGGGCGGATCGAGAGGGTCTGAAGGGGCCGGAGGAGGCGGGGCCACCACCAGGCCTGGCGGGCTCGGGCAGTCCGCGGTGGTGATCTTCATGTAGCAGCACGCCACAGAGGTGATGCCACGTACATGAGGGCACTCCACAAAATGGCGGAGGAGAGTGGCGCTGAGGTCCCCGCAAGCATGCAGGCCGGTCAACACCAATGACTCGTCCGGCGGCCTCGCGGGCTCCTCTGAGGGCCGCCCGCCATAGCTGTGGGCGGAGATGCGTGGGGGCAGACTGGTGGCGGAGATGGGAGAAGGACTGGAGAGAGCCTCGGGTTCCGGTCCAGTAGCCAGGGGGGCCTGGGCGGAGGAGCGCCTCTCGGCTGAGTCCCTGCGTCGTTTTCTACCGGAGCAGATGAGGGGTGACGGAGCATCGCCCGCGCATTCCGCCACTCTGAGCTGCTTGAGGAAGAGCTCCCATGATGCATTTGGGTTTACCCAACCGACCACGTGGTGCGGAGATGGGCCGGCTTCAGGAAGCTGGGAGGAGCCATCCTAAAAAAGGAGAAGTCAACTCCCATCATCCACAGAAGGTTCCCAGAGGTTTATGTACAAACATATAATTTGGAAATTAAGTTGACTAACCCATCTAGACTTCTCTTTCTGCAATGTCCATAAGAGCTCTTCATCAAACTTGGTTGCCATGGTCACCAACCTCTGATCCGCCTCGATGGCCGTGACAGAGAGTCCAAGACCGAAAGACAGGAAGCGAGTCAGGTGGCCCTGTAGGATGAATACGGGATTTAAAGCGGTCAACATATTATTCCAAATACTTTCTTCATTCCGTTACAGAAGTATATGTCCTATTAGAATTATTATTGGTGAAGACCAGGAATGAGAACATATATTTGTATGTTTCCTCAATAAAATACATGAGGCCACTAACAACAGTAACGATGAGTGACAGTTGGAGTGTATGCTTGCAAATTGGGGAAGAGTATCGACAGAAAAAAAGAGAAATTTACCTGTCCAGATCCAATATCGACCACCGCCTTGCAGTTAGTCTGGTCGCAAAGTTGTTTTACCAGCTACGAAGATAAGACATATGTTATTAATCCCAGGTGAGATATTATGGTTTCATACAGTATCGGTAAAGAGCTCTGATTAGCCTGGAGCGTATCATCATCACCAACACATCTATTGATTCCCACACAACAACACTCTGGGTAGTACCATGCCCAGCTTGCGGATCTCGTGCTGTTTCTTCGGCTTGACGTGTTTCCTGAATATGTGGCCTAGCATGGAGCTCTGGCTGTGGTTCTCCAGGAACTCTTCCACCGGGTCTACTGCTCCACTCTGCTGCCCAGCGCGTCTGGGAAAGGACAGCGCATGGGCAGTGGCACGAAACGCCAGCAGAGAAAGTGGCCACACGGATGGGTATCTGTAACGACAATGCTTTTACTTTTAAAAGAGTTTGAGGAGAAATGTGTAGCATAACTCTGAATCAGTTGTTCCCAATCTTTCTGCGCGAGATACAACCCCACCTGTATCTGCCTCCCACACATAATTTTCAATATAATAATTAATAATTATACTTTATTCATCCCACAGTGGGGAAATTTACTCTCTGCATTTGACCCATCCTATGATACATAGGAGCAGTGGGCTGCCAGGTTCAGCGCCCGGGGAGCAAGTTGGGGTTCAGTGTCTTGCTCAAGGACACTTCGACATGCAGACAGTTTCAAAGTGGGGAACGAGGGGATTGAACCGCCGACCCTATGATTAGTGGACGACCCGCTCTGTTCACCCGCTCTATCCACTGAGCTACTGTCGCCCCAAATACCCTTCAATATCCAAGTGAATATATATATATATGAATTATATTACATGAAATACATTACTATATAGTAAGTAGTAGTTTTAACTAGCTTCCAAACATATACAAATATGCTTAATACAAAATGCCCCATTCAATGTGTCAGTATGGATGTCAATCTCCCCATATAAAGAAAAAACAAGTTGGGCCCCAAACCGAAACACCGCTCTCTACAACCAATCCAATACCTTCTGTCTTGACATTGTGTGTCCAGTAAGAGATCTGCTATCTGGGGAAACGATAAACCACACAACACCTCACGCCATTTGGCTGGCAGTTTTTCCCAGAGCTCCTCTGTGAAGAATTCCTGTGGAACATTATAGTAGTTTGACCAAATGCCGTTTACGATGTATTATAATAGGGAATTCGCCACAACAGATAGGACATGCAATCACAATAAGGGTTGATAAGGGAAATACTGACTTACAATTATGTAGGAGTCGGATATGTACTTGTATTTGGACAGAAAAGTAGTAAGATTCGTCGCCAGATCCCTCTGGTTTTGCGATGAGAGAGTTAATGTGAACATCTGCGAATTTATATCATAAGGTTTTAATCCTGTATAGGGTTGAAGTTGACAGCCCCAAGTCGGGACACAACTTTCGGGACATAAATACCTTAAAAGCACAGTAACGTTAAAACGTGTAAATTACTTTCTTAACTACTGTTATAAACGCAACTGTAGCCCACATGTGGGGGGCCAGTATAGTACTGAAGCGTTGTTTCCTAAATCAAAAATGAATGAATAATCCTATTGAGCTTCCAGAGACATATAACTTCTATTAATTTCTAAACTAAAACAGTAATCAACACTGGATGCAGATGAGAGGCAGAAAACTAACACCTGTGGTGTCTAACCCGGAAGAGGAAGTAGTTGTTCATCGTAACCACGCGACGTCTGCTGCTGAAGTCTCGTTGTCCCTCATGCTATTGGGGCAGACAAACGGGGCATAAGGTCCAACATTATGTCCAGTGCTTTTTACGTTTTGTAAGGTTTACACGGTTTCGCAGTTCATCTTTATCTCAGCTTGTTTACACATTAACGTAGGTTTTCACTTTCTCTCTTCCTGTTATCTTCTATATATTGTCATATAAAGTAACTGTCCTGACGCTAATAAGCTCCTGCAGCTAGCATAACACAATAACAACAATGTTGCATACGTTATATCTGTTGTTGTATTCTTAGGGATTGTGGAGGATTTGTTTTGTCCAGCACGATGAAACGGTTGTTGTTTCAATACATTTGAAGCAGCGCTTACTATTTACTGTATCTTTAAAACAAGCACCCACCTATGTGAAGACCTGAGAGTATCTTTTTTGTTTGCATAGATCCACTCCAGTATACAATGCAAAAGGACATAATTACATTACAGTAAACTACCATACTGTTTATGGTGTATACAACACAATGATATTCACATATATAGCTGCTTAGTCCCTGGCTCGTTTGTATACTGTCTTACGTTTATTACTTGTGTTTTTCAGCTTTCAGTTTTCCCTGGTTCTTGAAATCCCATCCAATGTACTGCTCATCATGTTTGGTGCTATGAAAACTGGGGTCATCGGGGGTGAATCAACGTCCACCCCCGGAAAGAGCCAAAGCCAACCACAGAGTGACCAATGTGACATGTTTTTAAACGTGTTATACTCCGATGACAAAGGGAAGTCAGCAGCGCCGAATCCGAAACATGAACGCTTTCTGAAAAAAAGGAAGTTCTTGGAGCGAAAGGGCTTGCTTAAATCTAAGACAGAGCCATACAAAAAGAGGCCAGGCAAACCCCAAGCAGGTCAGCCCAGTTTGACGGTGAGCAGCACAGAAGCCTCTCAGCGGCCGAAAGTCATTTTTAGGTCGGACCCGGCTCACCATCAACATGCAAAGGTGGAATCTGGTGTACGCGGTTCATTCTCGGCTGACTCCACCAAGCGGTCAAAGAAAACAAAGAAGTCGAAACACTTGAACACGCCACGAACAGTGCCTGCCAGTGTTCAGAACAAGCCCAATCCTCCATCATGTGGAGACCTGACTCGTCTCTTTTTGCCCACTAACAAACAGGAGCCTTTCAAATCAGTAGTCGGCAGTGCTCCCGTGCCGGACGGTGTATCGGAGTCAAACCACAGGGCGATCTCTTTGCTCCGCGGTTTGAACATCCCAGAGCTGGCACCGGTGGTGATAAACCCCTCAGAATACGTCGCCATTGACTGTGAAATGGTGGGCGGCGGCCCCCAGGGACAAGTCAGCATGCTGGCCCGCTGTAGCGTGGTGTCCTACGAAGGCGACGTGGTCTTTGATGAGTTCATCAAGCCGGAAAATCCCGTCACGTGCTACAGGACGCGTTGGAGCGGCATCAGACCGCGGGACCTCGTTAATGCCATGCCCTCCCAGGAAGCCAAGAAACAGGTGAGAGAATATCGGCCTATTTGTACCACGAGGTGGACGGTGTGATTTTGATTTTTTGTAAATGACTTGGCAACATGTGCCGATGAGTCGCATTCATGCCATCTTTCACGATCTGAGATGCTTAAAATGTAACATTTCTACTCTGAGATTGTGCTCTGAGGTTTGTGCATGACCTAACGTGCAGTATCTGTGCCGGTCAGGTTGCGAAGCTGCTCCACGGCAAAGTGGTGGTGGGCCACGCCGTCCACCACGACTTCCAGTCCCTGGCCTATGTTCACCCCCCCTCACACACCAGAGACACCCAGAAGATCCCCCTGCTCAACCTGAAAGGGGGCTTCGAGGTGCAGCGGACCGTCTCCCTGAAGAACATGTGCAAAACCATCCTGAACCACAACATACAGGTAGGTGGGTACACGTGGGATGATCACATCAGTTGTGTGTCCGCTGTGGGACGGTGGGTTCCAGTGCAAAGTAGAGAAAAATATGCTATTGAAAATGGGCCACCATCAAATATACAGGCAGTACACACGACATATAGGCCCTATCTAGATGATGTTTGACTTAAGCCAGTGTTTCCAGTATGACCAAGACAATAGTGGTGAGGCTGATGACCACCACTAGGTCATCTATGGACTATCAGCTTGAGGATAGATTCATGTGTACCATTCAACCACAGCTGTGTATCCGAAGGTGGGGTTTGAAACGTATCCAGATGAATGACTGGAATAACGTGTGTAAGATTGTGTTTTTGTCTCTATGCTTTTTGTTTCTATATGCTTTTGATATCATAAAAATATACTCTAAATAGTACCACTACGGATGCAATAGGAGGACTGTGTCTTGAAAATATATGTATATAACTTGAGAACTTGAGAGCTTTACCTCCATGGAGACAATGATACCCTCATACCCAGATACCCTGTTGTGATTGGTTGAATTTACATTTACATTTAGGGCATTTAGCAGACACTTTTATCCAAAGCGACTTACAAAGAGTACATTTGTCATCAGAAGGTGAAACATTTCATTGCTGCTAATACAGTAAGAAGTTACCAGAACAAGTTTCAAGCATTTCAAGTGCTAGATTAACCATTGCTAGTGTACAACATCTCTGACTAAGTGCCAAATTACAAAGAGCGATCAAAGTGCCGAATTACAAAGAGCGATCAAAAGTGCGAGTAAAGAGTAAAGATTAAAGTGCCAGGACATACAACAAATAAGAGCATGAGGATAGTTATGCACTGAATTGATTTA
Source organism: Phycis phycis (assembly GCA_900302335.1). NCBI lineage: Eukaryota > Metazoa > Chordata > Actinopteri > Gadiformes > Phycidae > Phycis > Phycis phycis. The sequence goes on along the minus strand of OMKQ01068483.1, from coordinate 6,669 downwards.
TTCGCTGGCTTATGTGTCAAAAATCGACCGTGATGCTACTTGACTTAATGTCTAGTTTTCACAAATGAGAAATCGCAGTGTACGTGTACAGTCAACTTTAGCCCAATGCTTTGTAATGAATTTTATTGCCCTGGAGAAAATGCCTGCAAACAATTACACTGAATGGAAAAGGACTAAACAACTAAATACAGTTGATACATCTATTGAGGATTTAGTTGGTTGCAATATTGCAACCACACCACCAGTGGCCGCCTCCATTTTACTCACCGGTCCTTCACTATTGTTTCGTGTCGTCGTGCTTTCAGATGGGAAAGAACGGCCACTCCTCCCTGGAGGACGCCCTGGCCACCATGAAGCTGTACAGGGTGGTGGCCAGCGACTGGGAGAAGGTTTTGGCCACTGGATACAACTTCTGGGCTGCGTTCAAGAGCATAACCTCTTGAGGTTGAGGGAGGGGGGGGCCGAGGGGGTTCTTGCAAACATCTGGACCGTCCCACCAGCACTGTGGATTTCCATCACGGCTCGGCACACCAAATAAATGCCCCGGGCTTTTAAATGACAAAAATGCTTTTGTTGTTTGATCCATAGATACATTGAACATTTATTTTTGCGTTGTTGCTTTATTGAGATGTGAAGACACAAGGAACCCCACAGGAGGTTTATAATTAACAACCAGTTTGTGTTTTTGCTATTTGGGGATGGAAATGTGTCCTGCAGCATTTCAGCTGGGAGGCGTCCTCATTCTCAACAGCGTCCCAATAAATGCGTTTTGTTTCCTTCTTTTATACATGTATTCTTTTTCGATTTCTATGTGCAACACGTACAGTCGTACGGGTTGGAGGACTTGTTATTATTATGTCACCTGCCGACAAAGTTCTGGTGGGGTTAGATCGTTGATCAGAAGGATACTGTGGTATGAAAACATTCTTGGAAGAAAATATTTGTCATTGTGGACAGGTACAGAGTTTGTTTCAATAATGGAGAAATTTTATTCTGTGTGTGTGTGTGTGTGATATTATTGAACTGAAAGAGTAATTACAGTTGCAGCCTGCCCTTCCACAGTAGGTCTACATTATTCTTCAGAGTAAATAATTCCTAGCAGATGATCATATAAATATGATGCCTTCTTTCATAGCTACTTCCTTTTGCCGGCGTAGCCTACGATATTGTCGTAAATATTGTATTATATATGTATGTTTCATGACACACAAAACACATCTCATAACTAAATGACTCCAGGAGTGTTTCCTTATTCATCTTTAATCTTTCTATACATGCAGTAGCCCTATATATTTACATTGATGCATAACACCTGTATTAAAGAGATTAAGTCGAAATATGTGAAACTGCAGGCTTCAATGAGACTAGTGCTGATTAAAAAAGTACAATGAAGCCTGCCAACTGTGTCAGTTCAGTTGACAGGTAGGCCTAATCCCGGTTTAATGCACACGGAAAAGTTAAACCTCTTTTAATGCACACATGCATTAGGTGTAGACCTACATCTTCATAGGCTGATTATCAGGAGAGTGGGGCGCTTTTTGATGTGGAGCTCAAAAAGTTCATTAACATCAAATAGGTCCTACCGACCCACCCATGTCCTTTCCAAAAGGGGGGCGTTTCATTCGCTTAACTAAAGCCGCAGTAGTCTGTGTCGTCATGCGAGGTTTCTTTTAACAGCATCCCACCACCTTCAGTGATCAGCTGGAAGCTCACAGCCAGACTGTTGCTCGCCCCGGCACCACCTCCCTTCCGGCTCCGACTACTGCTATTATCACCGAGTAGAAATTCTGCTTGAAACCGGGCAAGTTTTTCCAATGGCGAGGCTCAGTCGTTTGTCACATTTTCAATGCACACGTGCCGTGATCAGGCTGTGAAGTAGTCCGGCACGTTAGATCCGATATTGAACCACCTGTCCTCTACCAGGCAAGACAGCGTCCACACAGGGAAAAAAAAAAAGAAACAGACGCATGTAGGCTACCTACTGAACGATTGACCAGTTGCGCAGTTATTTGTGGCGGTCAACTCAGAACAGTTGCATCTGCAGAGTCCTCTCAGAACTTATGCAGACGAACGCCCGACTGATGAAGATGAGGTAAGCGGTGTTTAAACATAAACATTCCTGCAGACACAATAGGTGCCGTGCTTTAACATGCATTTCACTGTTGGTATAGGACGGCGTGCGTATCCTCGAATCATTGTTAGGCAGGTTACTCAATTGCTATAACTTAAAACTACACAATTAAATTCGGTTTTATACAATGGGCTACACAAGATCATAAAGCGACCTTAATGTTTTACGTATCGTTCTCTACATGATATGCTACATATTACATCATCCATGGACTAAGGGCAGGTGTGTTTTTAGTGATTATTAATTACTGACATATTAGTATTATAAAAGGTTTTTTTTTTTTTGTCACCAGGAAAAAGTAATTGGACTATGATCAGAATGAGTTGATGCATTAGTAAATAATTTCATATTTCGAAAGTATGCGTGATCCATCAATGGGAGGATGCGGTCTGCCTGGCACAACAACGCACGGTCTGTACTAACCACAGCTTGTTTTAAGGTTTGGTCATCAAATGTATGTTACAAATCTATAAATCAGCTATTGGCACATATCACCTGTACCCATCTCAGTGGATAATAAAGACATGTGTGGCCAAACTAACTACATACATGTTAGGAAAGGTATAGAGACCCATTGCTTCGCTGTGGAGGTTTCTGTTCACTCTCAAGTGTCATATTCACGTCGTGACGCAATGAGTTGGGTGTCAACTCTTAAATCCTCATGGAAACAAAGTGTGTTTGTGTTTGGTTTTAATTGCATGAGATTATTATGTTTTAAGAACCAGAGATGTCCAGAGATGTTGTACACTAGCAATGGTTACCTAGCAATTGAAATGCTTGAAACTTGTTCTGGTGACTTTCTTACTGTATTAACAGCAATGAAATGTTTCACCGTCTTCTGACAAATGTAATTTTTGTAAGTCGCTTTGGATAAAAGCGTCTGCTAAATGCCCTCAATGTAAATGTAAATGTAAGAAACCAGCAAGAGGCCCATTGTGGATACTTTTACCTGATGGAATTTTGCTACAATCTCCATCCAATGTAGAGTTAGGGTTTGACTTAGTGTTTGTGTGTTTTCCTTGTGCTGTATATTCAACTTTACCCGGGTGGCGAAAGCTTCTATTCTGGATCAATATGCTAATATAATTCACGCTTAAAAAAGGTGCATGCTAATTAGACGTGCCAGAGTGTTCTTGAAAATAACAAGCATATGCAGTGTACTAAAAAGGAGCCTCACCTTCCAAAGAACACAGCTCCACTGAATAAAAGATTTTGAGCAAACAGAATTATACATGGACGATGACTTTAATTTCAAAACTGTTTGGCAGTTAGATATAAAATGCGGGGGTGTGGATCAGCACTTAGATACAGATGTGGGCTTTTTATTGTTATTACACAGATTCTGGTATTTGTTTTCTTCCACTACAATGTGTACAGTTACAGATGTATTTAGAGGTTGGGGAAATGAGTTGCTGTTGGAGAAAGAAATGAAGCCAGTTGGAGACTCACAGATTCACCCTATGGATTTGTATCCGCCCGACAAAGGCAGATGCTCTTTGAAAGAGAGCATCGGGGCTGTGATGTTCACTTTTGAACTGATGAATGACCTTTATATTATTAACTAGAATGTTCCTCTCTTCTGAAGAAAGTTTGTTCAAGGGGGTTCGGTGTGATGCAATGCGTCAGATGTTTCAGAGTGGTGATGTTTGATGTCATTAGCGTGTGTTTTACAGCAGTTGTTTGTCACATGGTGACGGCACGTTCACCTGCCCAGGTGCTGGTATGGGGTCTGTGGGAGGGGCATCATCCCGTTTCCTTCAGAAGAGCTGAAAGCACACAGAAAATCTGGCCAATCAGCTCCATAGTGCGTAGACATTTCAGTTGAACTGAAGAATATGAACACACACGCGTCACACACATATGGCCACACACACACACACACACGCACACCGAGGGCTAAGAGAAGTTGGCCCCTCATCTGAAGAGCAGTGTCTGAGGCTGAACAATGCTAACAGCTAGAGTCCTGTAGCTAATGGAAGGCTGCTGTCTCTTCATTCAGTGCTGTTTCTTCACTCCACTGTCTGCGCTCAGACACCCAGGAGCTGATGTGAGCTGGCTGTCGCTGGATCAGGATTACTGACTGCTTCTCTCAACTCAGTACCACTGACGTCTTCAGTCTGCACCCAGTGCACTCTGCCTCCCTTCACTGTCTGTCTTTCACTCACTTTGTTTCTCTCTCTCACTCTGTCTCTCTCTCTCTCTGTATCGCTGTGTTTCACTTATCTCTTTCTCCCTCTGTCTCTCTCTCCCTCTCTTGCGCTCACTCTCTCTCGATCTCTCTCTGTTTATCTGAAATTGTCACACACACATGGTCTCTCTCTATGCATCTCTATAGGTCTCTCACTTAATCTTAGTCTTTCTCTCCTTCTCTGGGTCTTTCTATCCGCCTGCCTTCCAATCTTTCTCTCTCTCTCTCTCTCTCTATCTCTCTCGCTCTCTCTCTCTCTCTCTGTCTCTGTCTTTCGCTCTCTCTCACCCGCTTTCTCACCCTCTGTGTGTG
>OMKQ01067962.1:2400-14123 GCA_900302335.1 Phycis phycis | reverse complement strand
TAATGGTTTAAATATCTTGGGAATCTCACGGACAAGAAGATGAATGGATAACCAAACAACAATATATGAAAGAATGACTTAGAATTTGACTGTTGAATCAGATTCCCACAATGCATGTGTACGTGTGTGTGTGTGCGTGTGCGTGTGTGTGTGTGTGTGTGTGTGTGTGTGCGCGTGAGGGAAGAGCCTCTCTTATGTCATAAATGTGCGTCATGTTTGGTGCACTTCTTTCCCTCACAGGCGTATGTGTGCACAGTAGAATGTACTTAAGCTCCTTATTTGATACACGTCCATTATTGTTTTTACTTTTTTTATGTATTTTTTTTGTTTCGTTTTTTTAATTTACCATATCATCATTTTTGTGGTCTATAGAATCAGTTCTATGAGCGTTCTTCTATGTTGCTGACTGCTTGTTGTACGTGCCGGTTGCCACTTTAAGATTCCCAGAAGGTGACAGAAGTGTACAGAAGGAATGGGTCCATGGAGGCAAACTGTGGGAAGCAGTTGCGTCGCGTGTAATGGGAATGTATGAATCGATTTAACACATTGCATCGCTCTGTGGCGAGAGAGGCTGTAAAGCAAGACTGTATAGTTGATATATTGTTCATACCCTAAATTTAATGCACGTCTTATGCTGTTGTAAAATATACAGAACAACTGTGAGGACTACCTATGAAGCTTGGCATGACTATTCTGAAATGTTTAGTTTTCAGTTGTTACTGGAACAACACTGCTTCACTCTCCTGCGCATTAGATACCCGCATAATAATGCTGATAATTGTATATTTATTTAAATAAAAGGCTGGTACTCTAACAAAACTCCAAAAACAGAAATTCATGTTTGTACAGTGTACAGTTTGCAATCTCCAATGTCGGTTTGTTAGATACTCGAGGTGAGCTATGAAATAAGTGTAATGACACAAATTAAGTCTAAATAAGCTCTGAAGTCATGTTTAAATATAGCGAGCCTAACCATTACTGCAAATTGAGAAGATAACCTTGCATTGTATGTTGTGTTCACAAAAATAAAAAAGCACTTGAGGATCTGAAAATCTCAATCAAGTTCCTCAATCAAACAGCGGGGCGGACGTTTCGGATTTTGGTTTGGAAGGGACCCTCCGAGAGGTTCCCGATTCACTTGCATTGCAGCATCTTCAGCTCCTGTATCAACCAAGGGCAAACCCTTCTTGGAAGCATCAGACAGAGTGTTGCGGTCACTCTTATCCAACAACAAGGCTGGGCTTGCAATCGACGCTGCGTCAAACACCAGGGCCGCCTCATCCTGATATTTGCTCACATCACCATCATCATCATCATCACCTGATATGATTTGTATTTTTGGTCTGGTTTCTTCCTGGAAGGCGAGGAAGCCTGCGAAGTCCTCGTCTTCACTGTCCATATCCTCCAGGTCAGGCAGATCATCAATACACAGTGGCTGCTGCGACTGCAGGTCAATGGTCTCCAGAGGATCCGCCTCCTCCAGCTCAGTCACCAGGGGCCCTGGACCACTGGCGGTCATCATCATTGCCATGTCGTCTGGATCAGAGGGAGCCATCGGGGACAGAGGAGCAGGCTGCTTCCACCCCCCCTGCCTTCTCCATTGTCCCTCAGTTCCTTGGCCGGACTCTATTGTCTTTCTTTCCAAATGGTTCCTCTCTGGCTGGTTTATCCCCATATCCGGTGTATCTTTTAGATCTTTAGCCTCGATTTCCTCTCTCTCTTGATCTTCAAGATTCTTCTGCATCTCCTCTGGGCTGCGGCTATCGTCATGTCGCTCTTCTATCACCAGAGCTTCGTCCGGTTGTTTAGCCTCCAGATCTCTGCCTAACTGCTGTTCGTCCGCCAGATCCACTTGTTCTCTCTGCCTCTGTAGGAACTCCTCGTGGGCTTCCAGACTGTCCTGCACAAAGGCCTCGATCTTCTGTCCCTGTGAGGAGCAAACAGCCGTAGTCACATGCTCCACACAGGAGCTCTGACTTTCCACTTTGGGGGAATCCTCAGTCTGACCTAGAATGTGGGAAACAGAACGATGGCGTAATTAATGGTGTAAATAATTTTCGAAGACACATGACATTCATAATTTGGGTTAATAATTGGACGGTGTTTACCTTCCTCCTGCATCTCCCGAAGACGACGTCTCTCCATGGCCTTGTCCCGGAGGGCTGCCATGGCATCCAAGCTGTCCTGTATCTTCCTTCGCTCTCGTGTTTCCCACATCTCCCTTTCTTTGCGCTCGGCAGCCAGCCCCCCGACTGCCCACGCCTCTGCGCACGCCCTGTCTTTGGGGAACACGGGCCGGTCGTCGAGGTACGTGAGCATTCTGAGACGCACAATCAAGGTCCGTCTGTAATTTGGGATTTTCTTCACCACATCGTTCCCCATTAGGTTTAACACGCGCAATTGCGACATGCTCTCCAGCACAGCAAGGATCTCGGGGTCACTTAGCAAGTTGTGGGACATGTCCAGAACACTAACAGAAAGACACTCTCTCAGGTGCTCGATATCACCCACCGTTTCCAGCTTATTGTGGGCTATCTGAAGTGAGCCCAGCTCTGGTAGACACGCTATATTCTCTATGGTATGGATATAGTTGTTGGAGACGTTGAGTGTGCAGAGTTTTTCAAGAGATCCAAGGTTTTCAAGCCTGTATATGAGGTTCTGCTGCAGGAACAAGCTGCGGAGCTCAGTCTGGGCGTCCAGGTTCTCAATTCGCCGCAGCCCATTGCTCTCCAGCCAGAGGCACTTTAGTCCTGTATACTCCTCCAAGTTCTCTATGGTGGAAAAACCTTTAAAGTGCAAGTACAAGGTGTCATTCAGGTGAGGTGTGAAATAAAGCTTGTTTTCCTTGCAGTGGTCCTTTAAAAACTTCTTGGTGATTCTTGGTCCGGTATCTTTCTGCTGTTGGTCCCCGTGTGATGGGACTGAAGATGTTTGATCATTTGCGTCCTTGGGTTTGTTTTGCACGGAGGAGTCAACCGTTTTGGCATCTCCTGTTTCAATTCTGTTCATGTTCATATCCTTTGTCGTATTTACGTGGATCTCGGCGGGATTCATAGTCGGATAATGTTTGAGTATGAAATCGCTCGTTCTGAAACAATTTTACGTGATCGCAACGATATAAAGTAAAGTCGCGTAAAGTATTCAGCAATTGGACTGTTGGCAAACTCCTCTCTTCGTTTCCATGGCAACCCGGCACTACTATCCAGGCGGACAGTACTTTGTTTCGAGTCGGTCATGTTTTACTGTTACACAACTAGCGGTAATGGGGACACATTCACATGGAACACAGCGGGGACACAGCTGGCACCGAATACTTTTGTAATACATCCATGGCGAACACGGCAGCCCGAGCAGTGTACCGTACTGTGCTGAATGTACTCTGTGAGGGTTTCTGAACCAACACACCGCTATTTCCATTGTCTATGGTGGTTATGTCATCTGTGGGAAGCAGGTACATCGTAACGCTTTGCATGGTTAGAAACTCAATTGATCTGATGTTGCACTTTTTAGTTGCACACCTTTGTACACCTTTATGATTCATCCATATATTTAATCATCCAACAGGTGGATTTCACATTATAGCCAAAATAGCATGCATAGCATGTTAAAGTCACGAGGCTTTAATGGCAAGCCTATGTGCCTGTGTGCCGGCAAGCCCTGTGTTAGTGTCGGCACTGCTGAATGCCTACATTTAACAACCATACATTCATACCCCGTTACATTCATAGACTGGTTACATTCGCATGGCGTAGTGTCATGGCGTAGAAAGACTAACACATGTATAATTTTTTTATAGGATGGATGCACATGAACATTCCATTGATTGGCCGTCATTGTTGGAGGGCTTCAGCAGAAACCAACATTACATGTATGGATATGTCACTTCCGAGGCCAGACTTCAACAGGTACTAGAAGTTTACAAAGGTGCAAACACTACAACCTTCTGCACAAGAACGTCCACAACCATGCAATGGAGCCCAACTGAAAAATATTGTTTGCGAGCCATTATATTCAGCAAGTCCACCAGTCCGCACGTTCAGTGGGATGGGGTCCCTTTTGTACTGGGTGGCCGCAAAATCCTTGAATGCCAGTTTGGACCTGGAAGGGGACATAAAAAGAAAAGTGAGAAGCCGTCAAGTGGGACCTCATCGGACTACGAACCAGCAAACAAGCGAAGACAAGTGACGACAAAGAAAGGCTGCGAAGCAAAACTAGTCATTAAACAGATCTACAGGTTCCCTCAGTACAAGACGGGCGGTGAGAAATACCAGTCAACAGAATGCAGCAGGATTAAACTACGTTTACTGAAGGCTCTCAAAGAGATGAAAGACGTGACGAGAGAAGAGCGATATTACGTGGAGCTCCCTTTAGATGACGCCCACATGAACCATACCCAAGAAGGCTCAGGTTCAGATACTGCACAAGCCCTTCATCCACAGCTGACCATGTGGATTGAAGAGCTGCTAGAAGAAGGAATGACAGACAGCATGGAAATCCAAGCCATACTGAAGCGATACTTGAATGACCAAAAAATGTCCGACACAGCGGCGCCTCACAAGTCGGACCTGACACACTATCCCAAATTGAAAGATATCAAGAATCACATTGTGTGCCAAACGAGAAAAGTAAGGCAAAGACTGACAAAAATTGATCAGGAGGACCTCATCTCTAAACTCGGACAGTGGAGAAAAGACGGAGCAAAGCAACATTTCCGGCCTTACAGGAGAGCATCTTCTACGGGCCATATGAACGCAAGAGGTATCAGACAGAGCGGTGCATTGGAGCAGAATTACTCCTCTCCTCCCGCTGATGAAAAAACAACAGTTGCAGACGGTGAAGTCCGTGAGGAAAGTTTGCTGTTGGTCCACCAAGAAAAATGGCAGCAAGATGTAATGGTGCACCATGGTAATGCGATCTGCCTGCTTGACCCAACATACAAGAACATAAACTTCGACCTGGCGCTATACCTTGTGTGTGTGCTGACAAACGGCGGCTACGTTGTCGTGGCGATGTTCATCATCCAGCACGATCGGGTAGCCTACATCAGGGAGGCGCTGGATGTGTTGAGAGCGTGGAATCCACACTGGAAACCACATTTCTGGATGACGGGCGACAGTGATGCTGGGTTTAGTGCGCTGCGCGGTGCCTTTCTAAGCTCCTCCGTGTACCTGTGTGACTTCTACAGAGAGCAGGCTTGGGCCCGCTGGATCCAGAACGCCGAGCACGGTCTGTCGAGGGAAGAAGGGGAGCTGCTCATTCGACTGCTCCGCGACGTCGCCGCAGCGCCGCCTGGGCAGATGGAGGATCGGACTCACTACGAAGCTGCCTTAGACGGGTTAAAGTCCTCAGCGCTGTGGGGGAAGCCACGCGTCAGAGCTTGGCTGGAGGCGAAATGGCTCTGTGGTCCCGAGAAGTGGGCCAGGGCCCACAGGGACGACCTGTTCCATCTGGCGGTGGACACCGGCAACGGCGTGGAGTCGCTGAACACATTCTTGAAGCACAGTTTTCTGAGAAAGGCCAACAGAGTCAAGAAGACGATAAGCGACGTCGCGGATGCTTTGATCAACCGCTACCTGCCAGCTCGGTGGCTGGAATACGTGTTTTCACAGCACGGCCGCAGCGACGGGTACAGATGTTGTCCTCCACAGGTGCCAGAGTTGTTGCAGAGCATTCCAGCGGCCACCGCCAAACTCTGCCTCGTCAACATGGGGAAAGCAGAAGAGATTGAGGAAAGCTGTGTCAGGCCCATCGACATTGAACGGGGGGTTTTTAAAGTCAAAGAATCTGACCCCGTTCCATGGTGCACTGTGGATTTCGGCGCAACCTCCGCCTCGCCGTCATGCAGCTGCCATGCTTACACTCAAGCACACATCCTGTGTCAGCACTTCTTTGCCGTGTTCCTGCACCGTGCCGAGTGGGGCTGGGACAAACTGCCGGCCTCCTACCTCAAGGGACCTTATCTCACCGGCCAGTGGGATCGTGAACCGCAGCCGCCACACGAGGATGAGCAAAGACATTGCGAGGGCGCAAAAAGCACAACGGTATGTATGCGTCGAACCTTGAATGTGTTTGAAATTGGAAGAGAATGATTTTGAAGTCCGTTGATGACGTTGACACTTTCTTCTTTTTCTAGACGTCTGAAATGGCGACCATTAGGAACAGAAAGAGGTTGCACGAAGAGCTGGAGCTCCTCAAGGCCATGAGTAACAACTGCTCCGATGTGGACGTCTTGTCTGATTTGACCGTGCAATTGGAAAACTTGCAGGACTTCCTGAAATATTGCCTGCAGAAGTCACATGGAGGCCTCGCCACGCTCTGAAACTCCCAATCCACCACACTGCGCCGCCCGACAAACATGTCGTCTTCGCGCACAGAGGCTGATTGGGAGCAGCGTCGGAGGGCACACAAGCCCTGCGAATGACCCTGGCCGACACAAACACTTAAAAATATTTATATTTATATTGCTATAAAATTCTATGCTCACAGTTGTGGTTTGGGTCCATTTCTTTGTCAAATATAATACACAAGCAGTTCCATCAGTAGTCATTGTTATTAAAACCTTTAAATGTGAAAATATGTATCGTTATATAAGGAGGTAATTGATTCTGGGGAATTATGGCATTACATCATCAATCAAATCAACAGGTTGAATAATGAGGTTTTCTAATGCAAGCAGCCCAACTACAAAGAAACCATGGGGTGCCTTATCATCCTAAGAACAAATTTAATTACTCAATTTCTAGCCAGTTAGTTATTTAAGATAATGTTATGCTTTGAAGTTGTTGAACAGGAAGAAATGGGGGCAGAAATCAAAGAAGATGGTATAACCAGAATAAGACACATGGGGCTCAATCACACCCTACATAAAATTGGAAAACACAACAGGGACTTACACTTGTGATTTACAGGCTTACACTGCAATGAAACAGGCAGTAGAGCACATATTGCTGGTACTTAACAGAATGAGGAAAGTGCACTTCAGGGTCTGTTAGGAAAGTAAGCAGGGAAAAAGTATGAACACAATCACGTTTATATATACACATATACATATAAATATTTTTTTCTTCTATTTATTTATGTACACATTTATATATGTGGAGGGTCCTGTCAATATAATTAGCCACTACCCCCAGTCCAGCTGGTGGCAGTAACATGATAAGATTGGTTAAGAGAGCAACATAAATAACAGAAGAAGAAGAACCTTCGGGTTTACTCGGCTCGGGCTACTCGCCCATGGCTGTGAGCTGTGTCCCCTGTCAGCTACATCCAACATGGCGTCGGGGTACATAGTAAATCGTGGTGCGCTAACCTTAGGAATTCATTACCGAAATGTGTGTAGAACCACAACATTTACACAGATTCGAGAAAAGAAACGATGGATGAAATCATATACCTTTATTATGGAAAGAAAGCGAAAGCTCGAAGGTACTCCTCCGCCAAAGCCAAGGTAATAACAGCGTACAAACTTCGGAATTAGAGAGCATCTCAAGGCCATTTTAATGGAGGAAATATCGTGTGCATGCATGCATGGATGCAGTGTTAAGACTTAATTACTTACAATTACTTATTGCAGTACCAGTACACCGATTGACTGTAAATCGATCATCTAGCCCTGATCTGTTCTTTATATTGATCCAAACGTAGCCAAGTCTTGAAGGATGTTACTCGCAATTCAGTTGCATTCTACTACTAATACCAGCAAAATAATCATTATTGTTATTCATTAGATAAACATGTACCCTATAATAATTGTTCAAATTTACAACTGCTTTCCAGGTCCCAAATGCCTAACTGGGATTACCATGCTGAAGTACAAGCATTTACCTGCCGTCTCCATGAGAACTTTTCATTGGAGCTGCTGAAGACGGCGTTTGTCAATCCATGTTACATTGAATCGGAGAAAAAGAGAAGGCAAGACTTGGGCATGGACTCTGAAACAATAGCTCTTGTCCTCAAAGGAAACACGGAGCTTCGCACACAGGGGTCAGATTTTACCACTAGTTTCCTGAACGATTGGTGTCGGGCCAGCTTTCCCCGTCTGCACAGCGATGGGGTAGCGGCTGTCGTGGCGCATCTTACCAGTTCCACAGTTGTGTGCCATGCAGCAAGAAACCTCGGTATTGAAGAGCTCACCATGAGTGCCGAGTTCCCGGTTCCTGATGATGTACTGTATGCCACGCACATGGCTGTGATCGGAGCGTTAGTGGAAAGCAGCGGCGCAGAGCGAGCAGGGTTCTTCCTCAGGGTGAGCTGACAATTGGTATTTCAGTTATATCTGTCACTAGCTGTTGTTAGCAAGTTAAAGCACAATGTTATTGCAATAGACTTTTCACTATGCTTTTTCCAAAAATAATGATCTGCTTTCCTATGTATACACCAGAGGAATTAAACCCTTAAATCATGAGACCCTTGTCCACCAACAACTCCTCTTGACAGTCGCCACTGTTTTAGCTGGGATGGTCAAATCAACCACGGTAACGTATTGCACCCCTTTCTGAGTATAGTCTTCTCTTCTCCTCCAGGACTTTCTTACCACTCAGCTGATTGGCAAAGAACTGTTCGACATGTGGACGGTGGTGAACCCCATGGGGCTGCTGATGGAGGAACTTGCCCAGAAGAACATGTCCGCCCCAGAGCCGCGTCTCATCAGGTCTGCCGGGGCTAGTACGGTTCTCCCACTCTACTTTGTTGGACTCTACAGGTGCGTGAAACATCATTATCATCAGTTCCATTATACAGTTTTGGAAAACACAAACAATGTGGTGCATTGCCCAGATGTTCAATGGAAAATGGATATTACGGGCCAGTGTGTATGGATGCAGATGTTGGGGTCACATCTTTCATCTCATAAAATGGGGTCACATCAACAATTGCAACATTGGTTACATATTCTTTGTTATATGTAATACATATGTTTTGTATTGCATGCGTTTGAAGTCGTCTTCTAATTGTAATGTTCTCGTGTGTTCTTTGTTTCACCACATGTTGATATTCTCTCTTCTGTTCCGTTTTCTCTGTTTTATCTCTGCATTTACGTGGAACCAGCGACAAGACGTTTCTAGCTCAGGGTCCAGGAGACACGGTCAACGCCGCAGAGGAGGAGGCTGCTCGCGTCGCTCTGCGGCAACTCTATGGCTTCACCGAGAGCCGCAGGCCGTCAGACTTCTCCCCAATGAAACGGCAACACCAGCCTGAACAATACGTCAGCAGCAACTAACCAAGGAAAATGTTTACGCGGCGGGCGGCAGAGTATCTTGAAAACGGTAGCAGAGCATTGTGCATTTGTTTAATCATAACACAAGACGCAACAATTGAATTCCATGCTTCATTGAAATGGTAAACAAAAGCAATGTTCTTTGCGATCAAAATGAATCCCATAGGAAATTCTATATTGGTCAATGGGTTTGTCTTGTGACCACAGGAATGTCCACATCCTCATGCCCACAATGGTGATCAACTTTTATATATTGTTTCGAGCTATGTTGAAGCTCCAAAGCTGTCTGTATTTGGAGTGGGCTGGTCATACTAACTGGAATGTTGGGCATTGTGTTGGACCACAAGATGATAAATGCTTTGTTTATTCTGCCTTGTAAATATGTATGCTTGCCATGTGTCATTTCTTTTCATCTTTTATCTAAAATAAACAATCTGCGTAATGATTTTGGTCAGCATTAACCATTGGTTTGATTAATCTGCATAGGACTAAACATTTGCTTTTTATGTTCAGTGTTTTTAACTGGACTGGCCAAGTACAGAATTCTTTAGGTTTTTACATGGATACCATTTTGACTGGAAGTCTCAGGTTACACACCTGCCCTGACAAACCGTTGGGGCCATATCAAACCTGGTGCTGTCCAGGAGTTTCATGGTCACAATCATATCCCAATGTAATACCCATTCAAACAATTTCCAGATTTCAACAAATTGTAGGCCTACACCAAGTCTTAATAGGTTAATATTCTTGCTGACACTTGCTAAATGTGTAAGAATGCAAATCTGATTTGGAAAAATGGGTTAGTACTTGTATAGTGAAGACGAAATTGAGGTTGCAATTTGAATACAATCTACCTGTCATTGCTTTGGATAAACCGAAAGTAGTTCATTGTGCAATGTTAAGGATTGGTCTCTAGGCGGTGCTACTTCGACGAAAAGAACATATCAGGCCAGTGTGCGGACCCCCCACCCACTTGACTACACGCCTCGAACGCAAGGCCGCCTTGACAGTCGTAACGACCTGACGACTCGGTCTGAACGTGTCGGCAACCGTTAACCAGCAGCATATTTTCTTCTAATCGTTTCTGACTCGCACAGTCGTGACTGGGGTTATATTTCACTGTCCCCTAACCATGGCGGCGAGTGCAAAGCGTAAGCAAGAGGAGAAACACCTGAAGATGCTTCGAGAAATGACGAGTTTACCTCCCAATAGAAAGTGCTTTGACTGTGACCAACGCGGCCCGACCTATGCCAACATGACAGTGGGGTCTTTCGTGTGTACCTCCTGCTCTGGCATTCTGTAAGTAGTGTTTCACTGACCTTAGCTAGGCATGGCGCACACCACGCTAGCATATTGTGATCTGTTAACTACTCGTGGTGCCGTAACTTGTGTTAGCCAACTATCGTTAGCTGACTAGCTGTAGCCGTTTCCTAAGTTCACGTAAGCTAGTATGACTGGCGAGACTAGCTTGCCTTGACGTTGTCTTGGTGTGTTGGGTGGGGTACGGTGGGGTAGGGTGTCAGCGTTTAGCATATGGAGGTAGCAGCCACCCCGAAATGCTAGCTAACCTTAGCCGACAGATGCTATCCAATGGAACTTATTTGACACTTGCAAGCTAGGGCTTGATGTTTAGCAGATAACCTAGAGATATACACGAGCTACAAGTGGCCAGAAAATGTTCATGGTCTTGAATACTGAACTCTTACTAACCGGTTTCTAAACCTTATCTTGTACACACAGACGTCAGAACAATGGGACTATTTGCTCCAGATTGCCATTGCTTCTTCTCATTGATTATTCATACACTTGCTTTTTTTATCGTCAGAAGCCCATGTCAACCCAATCAATTAATCAAAGTGAATACGGTGACCTTATGTTGTATATTATCTTGGTCTTTTGATGGTACAATTTTTGTTCTTCAGTTCTGTTACATCGGTATCAAGGAGTATGGGATTAGTGGGTCTGTTTATTATCATTCAACAAAGGTATTCTACTGAAAGACAATGCTTATCGAAACTATTATACTGATGCTTATTCTTGACTTTGAATATTTTAACGTAGGAAATGGTCCTTACCCACTGTCATGCACACCCACGTCCCTGACCCTAACTGTTTACCTTGGTGTGTCTTTACCTGACCGACAAGGCAATTACTTGCTATTCATTTACTAATTGTTATTCATCTGCTACCATTTTTAAGTTCTAAGTCACAAATCAACACGTGATGATCAGATAATGATCAAGACGTGTGTGACTCTGCAAAAGTACAAAACGCGTTTCTTTCTAATCAGAAGAACACTACAGAAAACCACATAATACCTCCTTGTTTGAAAAGGGACTTGTGTGTACATTTTCCTCAAAGAGCTGTGGTGGGGTGAAAGAGCAGCTGTTCACTTCATGCAGGAAGCCTGGTGTGATTGCAGGCTCAGGAAGTGGCATGGCCCGGTGTGGGGCTGCATAAGCATATAACCATGTGATCTTGCGTGTGCAATAGGAAGTGTTGGAGGGGG
>OMKQ01067530.1:0-12232 GCA_900302335.1 Phycis phycis | reverse complement strand
CAACAACAACAACAACAACAATAATAATAATAATAATAATAACAACAATAACAATAACAATAACAATAACAATAACAATAATAAGAATAAATACTACTACTACTACTACTACTACTACTACTAATAATAATAATAATAATAATAATAATAATAATAATAATAATAATAATAATAATGTATGAAAGGCTAATCATTTATGATAAAGAAATTGCTTCTGAAAGAAGGCCCTTGGTCTTCGAATGGTTATCCACAAATTCCGCCCAGGCTCAACTCAACGCGACTATGACATTACTGAAAGAAATACAGTGTTGTTTGGCAACCCCAAATATCAGCATTTTATGGAACTGTATTGGCCGAGCAGAATTGTAGCCTAATTGATATTAAGTGTCTCGCTTTTAGCTGAGGGTGCCGCTTGTGGCGGTGCAAGCAGACACGTGGAGGATGGAGTCAGGGTGGTTGAATGGCCTTGTCGTCGGTAGGCAAATATGCAAAGAACAAACAATATATGAGTAGTTTATGACGTTGACTGTATTGTCTCAATGCAGTGTCGGTCATTGGAAGATAATTTGAAGAGTTAACCTTACGCTTGCAGATAAGATTGGCCTATAGGCTTCGTCTTCTTGGGTCAGTACAGAATCTCGCGTAAAAATCGTATATGCATAGATCTAACGTGCGTATACGGGTTTTTGTGTGCAAGTAAACCGCTTTTCATTATCTCATACGAAAGGGGGCTGATTAGAAATTAATGAGAAACTATGCTTCAAAATAAACCCATATTTTTTTAGTTTATTCAAACAAACATTACCATAAACACGCGGAGACTTTGTATCACCTTTGTAGGCTAAATAGTATAGACTAAAGAACTTACTTCTGCAAGTTTTACATTATTAACAATTTGTACAAAAACACGTAGCACTCATTTCAAACATGCGTGGTTTTTCAATTTCAATAAACAAGTAAAACGAAATTTCTTCAGCGAAAAAACAACAACAACTAGGCTACATTAAAGTCACTGAACGGGACGCAAAAGGATTAAAACGGGCCCGTGGCACCCCTGCATAGAAGATCGGTAGGCCTAAAAACACATAGAAGCAGTATAATAACAGTCAATTTCACTATGTACAATATATAGCTTTCTTCTTTGACCGGGTCCAGATTCGTGTTGAGTTTGCTTTAAACTTTGTTTTTTTCTTCCTAATCCGAGTGATGCGCCAAAACATGTTCACATTGGCGTGCGTCTCCAAAGCGCGCAATCAAATAACAGCACAGACATCCCTTTGTCTGTTTTTTATATATGCCATATATGTACAGTTAACACGTCTTCATCACTTTAAAAAACTTGGGCATTTAAATTGCTGTGCAAGTTACTGGTAAACACATACAACCCGCATAATCCATTTTGAAAAATTTATGATTGCAGCTAATCCAGTTTAGCTGACATTTTTTTTCCCAATCCAAAAGTAGGCTTACATCGTGTCCGCTCATCGTGTTGTTTTCTCGGGGCCTGTTGACCCGTCAACTGTTGTATTGACAGGCGTTCAGACTAGAGCCCGGGCTTTGTAACCCGCTGTATCCGAAGGTTGGATGTTGCTTAGATTTCAGTCTGAGGGTCGCCAGGCTTGAGTTACACGTGTCTCTGTATACACTATACGGGGAACCAGGGGGCCCGTACGGGCACGCGGACGAGGACATGGCCGTGTTGATCGTAGACGTGCCGATCCCGTTGAGATTGCTGATGTTGTTCAGGCCAGCGGTGGGCATGCCCGGGACGCCCGAGTGTCCCATGCCGGACGCCATCGTCATCGATGAGATGGAGTTGGGAGCTGAGAACATAGACTGAGTTGTCAGGGGGCTCATCGAGTTAAAAAACGTGAAGTTCTTGGTGGACAAGGGCGCCGGGGTGAGCCCTTTGTTGGTCCAGTTGTTGTATGTGTAGGCTGGGTACATGTCGTCGTACGGTTGCATGAGGCCACTGAACTGTGGCAGGTAGCTGTTTTTACATAGGTCCATTTGTTGGTTGCGTTCCCGCTTGCGCCATTTCGCTCTTCGATTTTTAAACCACACCTGAGGATAACATGGAAAAAGCCAACGTTTTACAGAAACAATTAGCAGAGACAAAATAAATCAATGGGTTGTATTGCCGCTGAAATAATAACTATTGCAATTGAAAGTTGAATACTGCAAATGCAAATAGGCCTAAACCGATTTTCAACTAACGAAAATTTTTTATTTTTTTTTATTTATCTTTTTTTTCATTCCAGCTACAGGCTGTTGTGCATTCTTTTTGATTGCCTGGCAATTAAGATCATATCAGTTTAATGATGAAAAACATCGCTTTTATTTAAAGCGTCTTACAAAATAATTATTTTGCAATTGTGGGAAAAACAATCGTGTCCTCTAAAACGGTAAGAACGACGAGAGCCAGGTCACTAATATAATGATCTGCTTCTTTATAAAATGTTTTACATACACAAATAAATATGCTGTAGGATAATTATTGCAACAGTTAATGTAATATCGTAGCCGAAACCAATCCAGACACACTGCGCGTTAACGCGCTTACATGACGTCATAGTAAACCTGTTTAATATAAAGGGAATTTCACACATTATTGCAGCTTAATCATATTGGTGGTAATAATACAGGGTGATTGGCCTATTCTGTAAATAATTACCCTGAAGACATTGAAAACAATGTTCTCCTTAATTCATTTTTTAATTTGTTCTTTCAAAATTAACTGAAACGCGTGTTGTGTGGGCTGGTAAAAAAAAACGTTAGGCTATTGTCCATTGCTTATAGAAAATGTATCACTGTAATACACCGTTGTAATTCAGCGACAAGAAACTAAGAAATTTCTTTCTATGTTTAGAACTACGTTTAAGTAGGCCAACAGTTTTTTATGTCATGTTTATTTAAACTAGCAAACTCAACAAAATGAATTGCTGAAGGGAGACCATCTTTCATGACGAGATAGGCCTACGAAATGTCACAACACGACCCCAAACACCATATACCACGTTTTATGGCTTTATCACCTTTTGTTTTTAAGTACCGAGATCACAGTATATTGATAATTCCAAATTTTGTTCAACAACTAAAGTTCAAAATAATGCCGATATAATCTTATCATTGTAATTATGAAGAATAGTGCAGTCAATTTCACCAGTTATTTCCGCAATTAAATCTTGTTTAATTGTCAATACATTCTGCGGGACATACACAGGTTTACCCGTTCACTTTATCGCTCTTTTACAATTTTTGATGTGATGAGTTAAAAAAAAAAAAAAACAACAACACAACTTTTTGTGCATTTACTTCGTTGTATATATTTATTCAACATAGATATGTGAAATGTACTGCTCCATCTCTCGGGCCTTACCCGCACTCTGGCCTCGGTCAGGTTGGTCCACACTGCTATCTCCTCCCGCGTGCTCATGTCCGGGTAGCGGTTCCGCTGGAAGGTGGCCTCCAGCTCCTGCAGCTGCTGGCTGGTGAAGTGCGTCCTCTGCCGCCGCTGCTTCTTCTTCTTGGGGTCGTCCGTGTTCCCGTCATCGCTTCTGTGTTCCACGATCCTCTCTTTCTCTGTCATTGTAAAATGGAAACCCAACAGAAAATGACAACACACATGAGAAACAAGGTTGAACCAAATGATCTGTTTGTATGTTCAGGCCTACTAAAGTCCTTGAAAACGCAGGCTAAGGGTCAGCTGGCCTTTCGGGAAAAATCATCAAACAAACATAAGACCTCACGATCCCCCGCAAGACAGTCGTCTCTCCTTCTAAGAATAAGCGTGCTATTCTAATTTATGTCAATAGTCTTTTCGCTCTCATTAAATATAGGCCTACTCCATGACTTTTAGGCTGAACCCAGTTTATTCTTAATTTCCTCTAATTAAGTTTTACTTAAAACACTGCATACATTCTTTTCGTCTCAATATCTCTCAACATCATCGCCCATAACATTTTAAAAAGCTAATATTTTGTTAAGCGATTACCAAAATGTATATATAGCCACAGATGACATCCAAGCAGCCCGATCACAATGGAGAAGTGTCTCCAATAGGCTGAACATCCAGACTACAAGACATTCAGGCTCCGGACTTACATTACATTAAACGCCGGGAAAGCACACAAGTCCTAAAATTCGTAAACATTCTTGCAGAATAAAGATGTCCCTTCATTTATTTTTTTGCAACGGAACGGCAAGAAGCCTTCGAATTGAACATGTCTCCTTATTTTAAACATCTGCGTGTCTACTTTAAACACATATTTATTTACTCATTAGCCGAAAGACAACAACAAGGTTTGCTTCTCCTTCGGCCCACGTTGGATCGTAGAGCCGGCCGTCCTGCCAAGTTATTCCACCTACAAACAAACCCCGCATTTGCATAAGTGGGTTATTAAGAGGGTCACGGCCCGGGATGTGTCAGCCCCGCGCGCCGTGTCGGCTGCTTACGGTCTCATTAATATGCTCCGTGTCGAGCTACAATTGTCTGTAACTGGTAAATCCGGGGAAGCCCCCTTCATCTGACACAAGGGTGACACCAAACACGCAAATGGATAAATAGCGATATATGAAGAGAAAGGGAACGGTTGTGACTCCACCGTGGATCATGTACCTGCTGCCAACTCTGTGTCTGACGACTCGCTGCTTGAGTTCTCTAATATCGCTCGAGCGTTGTTCGAACTTCTCGGCGGCAAATGAAACGTAGAGGCCACGTCGCGCGCCTGCGGTGGTCTCGCGGCCTCTGCAATTCTGTCCAAATTCATTCCACCTTGAGAAAAATAGTGCGCATAAAAAGGAAAGTGAGTTTGTCAGGCTTCGCGCAACGGCTACGCTATTGAAATTCAAACGGCTGGCACATGTAAGCCAATGCATGAGAAAAATAAACGATGTGGGCCGTTTTCGACAAGAATGTAATGTCCTTCGAAGAATAATAGCCCCTCTTGTTCGAGAAAGGAGGCCCGTATGCTCTTTTTAGTGTCCGCTTTGAGAAATATGCCTACTGTGACCAAAACGCTGCTCTCGCTCTCTATCCTAGAGATGAGACACGCCCCTCCTTCTGGGTTAACCTCCCTGACACGAGCGCTAGCCCCACCCACGCAGGGGACCCGGAGAGAAAAGAGCGCAATTTGGGGGCGCGGCGACTGGTATCTCACGGGAGCGTGCAAGGCAACGTTTGACTTGCATTTTAGTGGAAAGCAAGGGGTCACTTCTTCGTGCAGGTATGTTCAACATTCGTTCCGTGCAACGCAATGGAGCGGCCAGCTGGGTGCGCTTATATAAACACCGGTACACAATGTGTGTATCTCGGATAGGTCTACTGAGCTGAATAAACATTTGCCATTCAGGCGCAGTTTCTTTTTCCAGTACTGCGCACGATATTAGCGCTATTATAGCTATTTGTATGAATGAAAGGCATTGTAAATTGTCATTCTGAGTTTTTCTTCGACGTAGGCCTTTATATATATATATATATATATATGAGACATATGAGACATATACATTATTACGATATATATTACTCGAATCGAATCAAATGATGTAAGATATTTCTACCGAATACAGAATACAACTGCAATCTATAATATTTATACTATTAATCCCTGGGTGTTTCTAATGGAACATTTATATGTTTTCCCACCATTTCTATATAGAACCAGTATTGAACTTGAACTCCCACATCTCACAGGCGTAGTTGAATTTTGGTTGAAGAACCAAATCAGATTCTCTTGTGTGACTAATCGGACACATGATTGGTGCTTAGGTTATGACCTGCGTTGATGATACTGCTGTACATTATAGTTTAATTGATTTATCTGTCATTTGTCTAAATTTGTCTAAATAGTCAAAGAATCAATCAAAAAATCAATCAAAGAAGATCAAAGAATGCGCTCAGTGTGACGTAACCCGACACCCGCGTCACTGTGGTGTTTAGCTAAAAACGTTTGAAGATAGGCCCATATTTTTCTAAATGTTTTCGTAAATTCCTCCAAATGCTACTAAAGGCTGAAATCCAGCGGCTCCTGCTGGTAACGAAATTGCTGCATTGTTATTTTTGAAAACATATTTTTACTATTATCATGCATAGCCTATTATTTGTTTTCATTGTGAAATAAATTGGAATGAGCTGACATTCCCATGCTTTAATTCATTTATTTAGCTTTATTTAGATTGTGTGCTCGTTTAAAGGTGAAGCATGTGCAGACCTGCTCGGGCCACATGCGCCGTGCAGCGCCTCGGACCCGGCCTTTCTGCCGTCTGACTCCAGCCGGTCACAGGCGCCAGTGCTAAGCAGTCATTGTATGACGGTGACTTTTGACAGGAGACCCCGTCCGACCGGAAAGCTCCCCGAAGGCCCTTTCCGAAGACATTCTGTGCAGCCTCTAAGCAATTATTTGCTTGCCCCTTTCCTCAAAGTCATACAAGTCTCTCACAGCGAGGGGAGAACATTGTTGTGTGCCATCTCTGAACATGTATATTCTTGAGAGAATTTAGCGCATTTCATAGGATCCCGATGTCAAGCAAGGCGCCAGATAAATATTGCAGGGACGTTCAATGAAATGTCTTCCTCCAATTCCGTATAAAGAGATCAAAGACACCGGCTTAATTTAGGCATAATTAAGTTCGACTTAGCCTTGGGTTTAGTTCACACTGACACGCAACAAGAAAACACTGATGCTAGAGCTTGATCACATTTTGGCGCACTAGACGAGTTTACCACTTAATGTCATCAGTATGTGACGGAATGCCTTTCTGGAGCTGGATGGAGCAAAAATATATTGAGTAACTACACGATACACCACGAGCCTCGGTTTATTTTCACATCTTTGTGTTGGCTAATGAGTGACCTCAACGACTTGGTCATCAGGATTTGCTGCGGTCACACAGTGATGTCAACAGGTGGCAGACCTTTGCCTACGTTGGTTGTGCTGGGGGTCGGATAGACGGGCGAAAAAGATGTCGTTATTTGGGAATAGGACTACTTGGTGAATCATTCAGCCCTTGTAAACACTATGGGGTCAGCGAGATGTTTTGTTTCAAGAGTGGAGTTTGTTGTAGTTACACTCAACTCGAGACTGATTCGCGATTCTGTGTATATTGTAGTAGGCCTAGTAATTAAGACGAACAACGAGGGATCCTCAATAACCAATCCTGCAAGCACTGCGCTGAACCACAGGCCTACATGTCATTGCAATTCGTGGGGCCACTTGTTTCGCGTGTGACGGATGATCCAACAAGTCTTTTCATCCGGCAGTGTAGGTGAAAGGCCAATGGCAACACAAACACTTATTTAAAAGTGAAAATAAACTCCTCGGCCCTCTTTAGATATAAACGAAACATACACAGGACGGTATAGCCCTGTCGTATTTTTCCCACTGAGACAACCATGGTGGCCAATTGAACCTCAAAGCCTTTAGAAAGCCACAAAAACATAGAAAATTAAAGCCGGTCTGCACATAGGCCTCCAAAGAAAGGAAAGACGTGGGCATATAGATGTAAGTGGAGACGGCGAGTAACCGGAGAAGGACAGGGATAATAGCATTATTGCCTTGGTGATTATTGTTCCTTTGCTGCTCTGTAGTAACACTTGGTCAGATGCCTGCAATGCTCGGTTTAAAAACAACGAACCAACAACAACCAAAAACGAACGTCCCCCTGAACAATGAACACGGCTCCAAAATTGCATTAAAAGTGGCTAAAAATTCTCCATGACAAAATTCTCCAAAATCTTTTTTTCACAACCACTGATGTCAAAATAATAACAGCAGGCCTACAGCGTCAGGACCTTCAACAACATCCCCAAACAAACGTGGACAACACGTCTGTCAATCGACCTTTTGAGGCTATTTTCATCTCAATGTTATACGGTACCCCAGCAACCTTTCAGTCTTAGAAATTAAAATGTTACTTTTTATTTGAAAAACAATAGAAAAAGCGTTTTGGTGGATTGTAGGCCTAATAATTGCGGAACGTGGGGCTGACCAATGGAAGTTCCGTCCCTGTAGGTCTACTGATTTAAAGTGAGATACTTTTATTTGAATTGTTCTTTATTTTATTAATCTCACTTTTAATTTCGATAATAGGCCTTATCGCACGCACAGTTGTATGCACATGAGTTACCACAATAATAGGGCTCCATGTTTCGGCTGCAAAGTAAGTAAAGTCGTGCGTCTCCTTAAACCTAGTCACTCCAAAAGTTGCAGATATCTACTGGGGGAAACAAACTAAATTGTTGTGTAGCCTAGTGTTCATTTATTTAAATAAAGAACGCATCCAGTCATCTTTATTGGCGACGTCAACGGTTTTCCCTGAATCATGGGGCCCATTTACAAACGGTATTATTGTAGCATACAGTCTGCAGCGCAGCCTAACTGTGCTGTACTGCGGCAGTTTACCATGCAATAAGAAATAAGACAAATGCCTACCTGGGTCTCCACAAGAGATAGCATTCTTGGTCACATTCAGTTCCATTCCAGTTGTCTGTGAATAAAATCAAAGAATCTCCATTAGAAAGCAGTTGTAGTCATTTAATTCATTGCGTACACACTAAGGGTTGTGTGAGGTAGAAATCCTAGCATTTAGGTTAGAGGTGAATTCCTGATCAGACCAGCGTCTACATTCTAATTTCAAGACAATACCCTGATTCATCAGTAGCTTCCATTGATACCTTCCCATAGCCTCCGAAATCGTCTCCCCATTCTTACGGATTAGATTTTTAACCCTCAATTTGTGAACGTATTTTCCCATAAGAATCAACATTGCCAGAAATGCAAGAAGTATTTTGCCATGCGTGATGTAGGCTATACACACAACCCCGCATATCCGTTGGCTCACGTTGTCAAAAGCAAATTGTGACATAATTCCACTGGTCCTGACGATCACACGAGTGCACCCACAAAAACATTGGCACTCTTTCCACTTTGCCCATTCGGCATTTCAACAAGAGATGGCCAGCAGGTTACTACTCCTCGCCACCCCGGAGACACAATCAAGCATGCATTGGTGTTGTTGCAGCTACAGTATATACAGTATGCGTTATGGCACCACCACACAGGTTAGATGAATGCAGGTGTTTTTAACTATATGATTTCGGTTGGTTCTGTTGGAAGACGCAACTTGTTCCGCGCGCTGTTGACGCGCTGGTGTGATCTGGAAACACGAATAGAAAATAGAATCACCGGCACGTGATCCGTGCAAAGATCGACGTATTATAGACAGCATTAGATTGTCTTAGAAAAGCTTTGATTATTAACAAACAACAAATCCAAAAGCATCACAGTAAAGTAAGCTATAGACGGTCGTCTTGACGACGCGTCAGCCAGAAAGCAGTTAAAATCGCTGAACACGTTTAAAGAGGACAGCTACAGCGTGTGGAAAATAAATACTCACCAGTTGGTTCCCCAATGTAAAGGCCTAATAATGAGTAGAATCTCAGAATTTCCCCATGCAGGTGTTATTGAATAAATCCACGTTTGGCGTCGACTTGATATGCTGTGTCCACCAGATAATGGAGGCTGTGTTCGCCTCTGTTCAGCGCTGCCTTGCTTTTCTTCTCGAGACTCCTGCTCACCTAGCAGTGACGTCACCCCCACTCAGCCCATCCTCGTCTTCAGCTCTCGGAGGAAGCGAGGAAGACGCGCTCAGCCTCACCGTGATGCAGCAGCAGCCCTCAAAGCGGGAGACAGTAGATAATGGACTATAGGCTTTGGAAATAGGAAGGGAGGGCAAGTTGCAATATGTGATACCCAAAATTACACACATTCCCAGCATGGATATTGGCTTAAAATGCACATTTTTCATATAAAAAAACATATTTTGAGCAAATAGGTGTTTTTATTCATATTATTATTTTATGTATTGGTTATTCTATCAGTTAAGTGCAAGCATTTTTCGAAGAGGCCTAGTTTTCAGTGTAAGTGTAACGCAGAATGATTTAACTGCAAGCCTATTTCCTTAAACAATAGCCAATAAAAGACTAGGCGTGTGAAAACTATTCCTAGGTCTACTTAAACATTGAGACCTAATAAAAAAAACTGAGGTTATGGGGCCCTCCGTGGCCCCCGTTAGTAGGCCTACGTCAATATAGTTTTTAAAAACACCCCAATAGGCCTCTACGGACGGTGTCATAGACCTACGCAACAAAACGTTTTTTAGCCCACAATTAGGCAGGATGTATGTTATATTATGGAGGGGTTATTTTTTCTTCATTAACAAAGACTATATATATTAATAATCACAATAGCCTGACATATTAGCCCTATATGATAAAAATCGTTGCCTCTCACGTATCTGTGTGGGTCTAAATAAAGTAAGTGCGTCGGTCCTTTAAATTCAATGTTTCGTTTGACTACACACGTCTACATCGAAAATGATGTGTTTGTTTGATTTAATTTAATCTTCCTTAATCTTTAGACAATTTTATCAGAAGGACGTGGTATGTTTGCATGTAGCATACAACCTTGTCTTTATCTGCAATGTAGAATATGTTTGCGTACAGGCTCTTTAGATCGTTATCAGTGTAGATCACTTCTTTAGGTCTATTTCCGAAGCAAAACATAATTTGTAAAAAATTATAAAAACAACAGAGTTCGTATCTTCTAGGCCTAGCAATTAATCAGAATAAATTAGATTATATTTGATTTAATTAGCCGCACAAGTAAACACATTTACGAAGTTGTTTAAATAAAGGAAACATACGTGATCTTTTTAATGATTAAATTTGATCAAAATACGACGGAGAAAAAGCTGCATCAAAATGACTGAAACTGTCTGAAGGTCATTCGCTGAGGCCTTCACTGAGTCGGTCCACAGTGTCCGCGGAGAAGGGGATTCTAAGCGACTTTTAAAAGCCTACTTAGGTAGTCAACATTTATAAATAAGACAAACATACATTTCTAGCGGCCCTCACACAACATATGCGCTCGTACAGCCTAGTGGTCGATATTGCCAATGTAACCATTGCCGTACTCGGCTATAGAAATCGTATTGAAAAAAACGTACTCAACAATTGCAAGCTTGTTGCCATCTTTATGGTCATCATACGATGTGGTCAGGGGGACACGGGCCTCAGCGGGCCTCAGCGGGCCTCTCAGGAGGCCGTGAGGCGGCTTGCGGGTGGCAGGCGGGCGCCTTCACGGCGACACATCCTGTATCTACGTTTTCCAATCGGTCTTTAGCTTCGGACGAGGAAGAAAGTGTGAAACTTGTCCCAGCATCACACTCTTTCTTTTGAACCCAGCCAAGAGCCTTCGTGAACCACAACGCGGCTCTGTGAATGGGATTCAAGAAGGATTAGAGCAGATCTCATGGAGCAGAGGCGGCCTGCAGCCCCGCGGAGCGCGTCTGAGTGCTGCGAGTCCATAAAGTCCCTCTATTCTGTTCACGTGTCGGCTTCCCAAAATCAAAATGGAACTGTCAATATTAGCTCTATACACACATAGTCCTATTATATACGAGTCTACCTTAATGTAAGGGACCTCAGGTCGACTATTTCAAAGGCCTTCGAAGTAAACTTTGCGGCTCTTATGAGTTGTGGTCTCCTTAAATGTCACGGCAGCCTCGATCAGTTCTTTGTTTATCGTGATACGCTTGAAATTAGCATGGAAACATGACCTTTCAAAGTATGCGAATTTTTGCCTATTAGTAAAAAAAATCTTAACCGTCAGCTATCCCTTTAAGATGCAGTAGCAAATTAACTCAATTAATTACTGAGGGGCACACAAAGAGACACTCCTTAAAAAAACAACCTAATAAGGACCTGTGTGACAATACTGACCCGGTTAGCATGCAACTGTGTCCACAAAAATTGTAATAATATAGGCAGTGTTGGTCTTTGTAATTGTCTACCTGTCAAACCTACACACACACACACACACACACACCCACACACACACACCAACACACACACACACACACACACACACACACACACACACACACACACACACACACACACACAGACGTGCACACACATGCATGCACAAACTATAATTAGGAGGTAAGTAAATGCTGTGATTACCCAACGAGTGACTGGGAGGTAAATATTACCCTGAAGGTGAGGCAGTGGCCCCATCTCTCCTGTGCAAATAGGTGGAGGGATTTAGCAAGGTTGGTGTGGGGGCCTCACATTGCCTGCCAGTCTGTGGCCAGGGCCTGTCTGACTTCAGATGGTCACCTCCGCAGAGTAAATAGTCATTCTCAACAACATAATGGCTGATGCATATACTCA
>OMKQ01067527.1:0-11471 GCA_900302335.1 Phycis phycis | reverse complement strand
ATCGGGGTTACGCGAGTCTTTTTACATACAGATCACGGAGACGTCCAAAATAACGTGGATCGATGGGAAGAGGAGACGGCAGAGCTTTGATGAACATTCGACCGCACAAGATGTCTTATTACTTCCAAAAAATGTGGACGACAGAAAAGGGGCGATTGTCTGCTTGCTGTGTGGTGGTCACGCTGGGCGGACGCGTGGCGTGATGGTCGGCAGGCGGGCGATGGAGCGCAGAGAACTGTGTGCTGATTCGGCTAATTATTACTTCTAATAGTTTCAATATAATCTAACGATTTTGCCATTGGACCTAATTAAAATGCATGCTAGGCAGCAAATTTGCTTAATTTCCATTAATATGAAGAATCCCAGAGGTCCTTAGACCCGACGCGGCTGTCTCAGTGGAAGCACTCAGGGGGTTTCATATTGCTGCCGTGATTGGCTTGTTTGTTTGGTTTTCTTTTCTTTTTTTTTTCGCGTCGGAAAACAAACTACACTTCCCACAGCCTATATCCAAAATGCTTGTTTTCGGAGTGTTTGTTTATTGCTGTTGGACAATATCGTCCAGTTACAGTTGCCTGACAAATTTACTGAATTTACCAGACTGTTGGGCATCAATACAGACAGGGAGGCGGTGCGATGGCACAGAGAAACAAGAAGGTTGACTTCTAAATGGTGAAGAACGCAGAGTCTTGTTCTGTCGGTAAACGTTTAGGATTACGGTCATATCGTGAATGCAGCACGCAGTCACATGCACCTCAACCGTCACACCAATCAGAAGCAACACGGTGTGTCAGCTGCATTATTGCGTCTGGAGACTGAATGTATGCGTATAGGCAAGATGGCTCATCTGCAGACTGTTGGCTGCTTGTGGCTGCACACACATACACACACACACACACACGCACACACGCACATGCGCACACGCACACGCACACGCACACACACACACATACACACGCAGGCCCCTTCAGGATCTCGATGAGTAACATGTTACGTAACTGCCGTAGCCTCAAAATAACCTTTTGGTAAACACAACGCATCTAGACCGGGCGCAAGATTTTGAAATCCGTCTTCACGATAGCGGAATGTGCAGAGAGACGAACAGGTGAACTCTGAGAGGAACTCCGGGTCACAGCATGACAGAAACCACTATTGAAACGTTACTTCCTCAAATACCTCTAAGTAACAGCGAGAGAGAGAGAGAGAGAGAGAGAGAGGGAGGGAGAGAGAGAGAGAGAGAGAGAGAAGGAATCTCACCACTCTACATTAAGGAAATCAATGGCTATATAATGGCCACCCTTAGACATAATACAGTTACAGAGCAAAAACCTGAATTGCTATTTGGATTAAGCCGTTATTGTTTCCGTGACGACGTTATCCTCAGTGTCAAAGGGGGGGGGGTGTAATTTCTTGTTTCAAGGATGCCAAATGGTTCTTTGGCAGGTGTTGACAATCCAATTAGAGACGGAATCAAACCTCAACCTGAGCCGAAGCCACCTTTTGTTGCTCAAAGTGAATTGTTTCTGCCAAGGAAATGTAAATAAATAACCGCGAGGAGTGGGCCGTGTTATTTCACGGCTGTTATTTTGTCGTTAATTTTTCTTGCAAAATAAAGTAAATATATAAATATATTCCGCCGAACCCCAGGGTGACAAAAAATATATACGTTCGGTTCCAACAAATAACGGCAACAAATTAGTGCAAGATGTTAATTTGTGAAGTCAAAGCTACAACATGGCAGCACAAATAGGGGATTGGGTACTCCCGGGAATACAGTATATTTGCTACCGCAATTTTTACTTTACTTTAGGGATACGTTATTAGCGAGACAGAACTTTGCCCAGTCATGTCCTATCCCTAACTCTTCATCCAAGTCTTTTTTTTTTTTTCTTTTTTTTCTCTGGACAGTATCTCTGCTTCTTCTATCACTTGTCTCCGTGGGATGCTTCTATTTGGGGTACACAGGAGGGAATGAAGGGCGGCCCACGCAGAGTCAGATTTAACCATTAATTGCAAAAAACCTCGGTAACACACCTTTCCTTGTGCTATACATGAGGGTTTTTTTTTTTTTTGGTTTCTAGCTCGGATGCCACGTTGAAAACTGCAGCAGGTTGCCGGTAGAAGCCCCCTTCCATCGGTAGAGAGGGAAATGTGTCTAGATTGTGGCCCTCTGCCAAGCCATCGTACACCTTGGAGCATGCTAATGGTTTTATTAACATTCCACAAAGCCAAAAACTGAAATTGGGCAGAGCAATGAATATGATTTAGCGATATCATCGCACAGGACAATATGACTCCTGCTTTCACGGAAACTGATCTACGCAGCGAACGCACCGCAAATGACAAGCGCGTTTTGCTTTATCAGCAAACATATTACATTCTGTGTTTGTTTTCAACCAACAATATATAATCGTTGCCTCTGTGTTGGATTGATGATAATCGACCAAGATTGTTTTTCCCTTCCCCTGACAACGCTTCAGCAAAATTGCTTGTGTTTACAAACTATACAGATAGGTCGACTGACTGATCAGTTTTTAATTCGTATTTTTCTCTGTGTGCTGACAGTCACCTACCAGTTGCAGCTTCTAGGCCTACTACTTACGACTGCTACGATAATTACATAAATGATAACCATAACAATAACAATAATTACTATTACGACAAGGTGAGCCAAGTTCAAAATCCACCAACACTCAACGCAGGCCCTATGATTAAGCTTCTGTTTGACGACAGCCAGAGTACAGCTTCCACCCTCATCCAGCTCAGATCAAGTCAAAAACTATCCGTCTGTAATTTCAGGGGAAAACTGATTTCTTGGTGTCAAAACGACTCACTGGCTGCTGCTCTCTTATTTCGTTTTCCAGGGCTCTCGAAATTGCCATTCTGCTTTCTCCCTCATCCGCGGCATTCACGCGTGTGTCTCCATGTGTATTACTGCAACAGGTCCCGACTGAGTCCCGGTACCCGTAATGGAAGAGACGCCCGTCCTCGCCGACTGAACCGGCCCAACTGGTTCCGACATGACGGCGAACGTTCTCATTGAGTTATTTCCATCGGATTATTCCCAACTCGTCCCACCTTTCCCTCTTGGATTCGACTTCAACGAATACGGGCCCAGCACCCGAGCTTTGCCGGACGTGTCTGTAGCGTGGACTTGGTGATGGGCAATCATGATGGTGAACACCACGTAGAAGTACATTACAAGTACATTTTCCTGTGCTGGTGTTGCCACGTACTCCATACGGCCCATTGTGTATTACATGCCACGGTGCAAACAGTGGCAGAGCAGTCCAGCGCCAAAGAAAATGAATGCGGATGCAGCCATCCATTAATCTCTTGACCCCGCTTGCTGCGAGGGGCTGCAGCGACCAGAACATCCGACTACCCTCAAACCTGCCGCAGGGGAGTCCAGCTTAGCCCCCACTCCTCTGCCAAACGCCTCCGTTTCTCAAATAATGTTGCTACCTTGGGGTCTATCTAACATCTCTGAATGATAAGCAGGCATGACTGATAATGTACTACCCGATCTTTAGGGCATGTGCTGCCCAATCTTTTATGACAGTACTACATTTACCGTGATGAGTATTAGTTAGATGTAGATATGTCCCTCGTTTTCCATTTCATAATAACACCAAGGTGTGATGGTTGATACGGGGACCGACAAACCCCACCTTCGCAGTGTTTCATTTCAGCGATCTGGTCACTTTAGGCCAACAGAAATCTTCCACAATGAATGGAGCTCTTTCAGAAAGAAGTTGCAGATGCGTAATACAAGAGGATCACATTTCACATTTGCAATTCAAGCAAGTCAATCAATATTTGGGACTAGAAATATAGCACGACAAGAAATATCGATTCCACCATGGTCTAAATAAAACATGTTCCTAAAGTAATCATTGTCTCCTCTGTTGCCCTATAAAACATGAATGGTTTGTTGCTAAGATATGTATTGCAGAAGTAGGTGGGCCTAGCGGAGTTGTCCGCTGGTTATTTGTCCACCATCCAATGCACGCACAACGGCGATGCACCGAAGTCTATGAAAGTCACAAAGAATCTCGCCAGACATCCGCGATGAGTGGTTGGTTTGAGTGGCTCGAAAACAGTTGGACACTTCCACTCGATGGGGTGTGGATTCTCAGCCTGGAAAACGACTGACATTACCCTGTCAACAACATTTTCCTTGACTGTTAACAAATTATTTTTAATTAATTAAAGTCATATGCTAATATTGTTCTATATGATATATGCTAGTGGCTATAAATGAACTCAAGGTCAGTACAAAAGCTAATTTAAATTGCATGTATTTGTATCGTTTCATCAATGTGGCTCAACCTGCCCCATTTCGCTCCTTAATATACCCCTAACCATATCCACAAAAATAACTCCTATTGGTATAAACTTTAGATTATAGATGGATTTATGTTATCTCAAGGAGATGCTGTATAGCAACATACATTTGATTTACCAGTGTTGCTCGGTCTGTTTACTCACCAACACAAGTTATGTACTTGGACTAAGTATCTTGAGATCTTAAGTTCATTACATCCCTAGTGTAAGCTAATGTCCGCAGCATGCTAATGTATGACTCATACTACTTCTAAAATGATTTTAAATATGGATGGACCCTTTGATATATGGGAATGTACAGAACAAATCTCTGTCATGAGACACGTGTTTAAAGTACAGATTCAGGCAATGTTCACTGGCTCAATAGTGAATGAGAGGTCCAGTGTAGATTTCCTCATACTCAACAACATTTTGGGTGAAGTGAAAAAAATATGATTACTCCTAATCCAACTGAATTCCCAGACAAACATCAGCAAGTATAAGACTGCAACGTCGAATTTTTTATTTATGGAAAACAATACAAGCCCTTGGGTTAGGTTTAAAATTCTGTCCTTGTTGCACGCTCTGATTCCTGACAGATGTTCCCATATGTATAACGGTCACCACATTTCAGACTCTGCTACGCCATGTGCAGCCCATATCCACGCTGAAGTGCTTTCCTATAACAGCTGGGCCACACAGGACACGCGTTTGTTGAGTGATCGTGTGATAACAAATTTAAATGAGGAGAATTGAGAAAGAAAATACTTTTTTTATATTCCCCTCAAGGCCCCTAAAAACTCTGTGAATATATTTCCAGTGGTTTGGTTGCAGTGGTGTTTGATCAACATAAGACATACCTTGTCTGTCAATAGCATATCCAAAATAATTGTATGATAGAGTGTAGGTTTGTCCGTTGTTTTTTTTCATTTTCTCATTAAAGCCGCAAGCATAGTGAAGGGATCATTTGTTTTACACCATATTGCTCCAGAGTCAAGCAATGGACTGTGTCATTTTAGTTTCAGAGACTGCACACAGGGGTGTGTGTGTGTGTGTGTGCGAGTGGGCCCTGTTTGTTCTTTCATACTGTTTTTATACACACTGGTATTTGGTTTGGTCTGACGTAAGATGCACTTTAGTTTGTTTCGTGTTATGGGGTTACAGTTAGTCATTCACCATGAATGGTTATTGTTGAGTTTACATCCTGTATTTATTCTATTGGATACCTATTGAACATCCTAATTGCAGTGGACAAAGGAAGGTGTAGTTTACAATTGGGCAAAAGGAATAGGTAGCCAGTTCATTACTGACTCACACGCACATACCAAGTTCACACACCAATGCAGGACCTTTGTAACAGCCTGGATGCCTTGGCAGTCCTTCCAGTGTGGAATATTCTATTTTTATATAAATTAATCACACCTTTTTGAAGTGACACCTTTTTTTCAAAAGTTGACGTTGCCTTTTATTTCGCTACCCTTGATGCAAATGAATGGGAATCTAAATACAATATAGAAGTAATGCATCATTCTGTGGTTAACATTTGCATTTGTTTTGAATTAAAGACTATGTGGCACATAAATTTTGTTCGTATGAGTTACATGTAACAAATGTACTGCACTAAATCATAAAATGACCATGATATGTCATCAGAGAAAAAGCAAACGTACTAAATCAAAAAGCCGGCTTCTCCGAAAATGCTCTCCTTCGCAACTTCCGCTCCGGGTTGGAATGTTAGATTTTGTTTCGGCCTGTAATGTCCTGGATCACCCTCTCCGAGTACCCAGGGTTGCAGATCTGAAGCAAACACTCACACAAACCCAGCATGCTGCAGTCATGGAAACAAGCAAACATACTTGATCAACTGAGACTGATTCAACTCAACCTAAAAAAAAGCCTTGTCCTCTCTCGTAAAACCTCTCGTGACCAGAGCCGTGCTAAAACATGGGTAAATCTTAGGAGTTGCGTTTGAAAGATGGAGACAGCTTAGAGCCAGAAGGATTTAAAGCCGGATGCCACATGCGCCGGTTTATAATTTGCAAACAATACATAAATTGCAGACATAAAATAAATGAGCTCATGATTTTACTGTGTAGGACTCAGCGTTTGCTTGTCAATGTCAAAGCAGAAGTGAATCGCGCCGGCCTCCAAATGTTATGTTGCGCTTGGCTCGTCTCGCGCCCGCGTCCATTCAGTGTCCTCCACCTGGTGACCCCGCGTGAGCTTCGAGGCTGGAGGTGAGGGGGATGAGTGGAGGTAACTCCACTCCAATATTGGGGATTTGGATCAACGTGCGCTTCTTCTCGTTACCTGGTGAAACTGTGCCGTGGATACACACGTCGCTTAGGTGTTCAATGTTCAGCTGACACAGTAGCTCCATTAGCTGATCCTGTAGCTGCTCCAGCTCCATTGTATCTTCGGACGTTTTTTGTTTTTCTCCCACATTGTGTGCCTGTTCAGGTGCCAATTTTGTTGCACACTTGATGAAAGTAAAACTCTCTAACAGTGTGCCAGCAAAGATTTTCTTCAAGCATTACAGTTCACTTCACACGTTTTTTCTCTACTCTCGCCGAGTTTTTCTTCTTCTCTTCGCCTGAAACCCCATTCTTTCCTGGTCTTATAGCGCCATCGCCACCTATAGGCGTAAACATGCTACTGCATAATAATTTAAGCAAATAATAAACAATAATATAAATAATACATCATAAAATATAGAAAATAATCAACAAAAGGGACCCAAGAAAAGACACAGTGGCGGGTATGCCACAACTGCAGTACCCATTTTGTCACATAATGTTACATATTGTACCTTTAATGACTCAACACATTAAATGATAAAAAAAAAATATCGTGTTTTAGGAAGCAACTAAATATGTGGCTGAACTGGGATATTATTGGTTCCGAAAATAATTATTTAAAGTTAATTACAGAAAACATGATACAGGAAATTGGCTTTTACCTTGACAGCTCATTTCCTCCTAAACTCAAGTTTTTTTTTTTTTGTGATTGTGATGCTAAGTCTGTGCAAGCGTGCGTGTAAGCCAACATCAAATAAGACAGATTACACTTCCTGGCTGTCCGCTAAGAACTCCCGCCATTGCAAAATAACATCCCCAATGGATCAATAGTAAATCCCCCCCTGAATGTTTGGTCACACACACATACCCGGCTTTACTTGGAAATGCACCAAAGCAACATGCTTCCCCACCATATTACAATATTGAACATATTTCTATATAAGGTGATCTGGTGGTTTACTACAGAGCAAAAAAGTGGCAAACAGGTTCAAGAAAAATCTGAGAAAACGGTTGCATATGTAAACAAACATGTATTTTATCATTTAGAAATACTGTGTGTGTGTGTGCCTGCAATTGTGTTTGTGAGTGTGTGTTTGTGTGTGTGTGTGTGTGTGTGATATGTGCCATTTAATCAACAACATCAAAAGCATGTTATAAATCAGGTCCCACTACAACCACTTACTTCGCTGACAACAACGATGTAATTAATCATATGGTAGTCAAACCCAATGACTTGAATCAGGTCAAAATTCTTAGCCAATAAATCACACTTGTTGATTGAGTTAAACAGGACTATGACAATGTCAATGTCTGTTAAAGTTTATACAGTTGTCACATTCAGGACACATCACGTCTCCTGCGCCGCAAACCTCATATATAGCTACCGATAATACATGAAAAAAAAACATCTATTTATATTTACTAACATAACGTTTATGCAAAGTATAAACAGTTTTGGTCTGTTTGACCTGGCTAACCTTTAACCTATGGATTTGACTCCCTCAAAGGAACATTTGGAGTCAGAAGTGAAACCCACACATTGTTACAGTTAACACGTTGGCCTCAGCAGCTTGCCTCTGACAACATCTCCTCAAATCAATACACGGTTCAACGACCCCCCCGATTCAAGATCCGTAGGCTGTCACTCCTGTGCATTCCCTGAATGTACAATTGATATCCGAACAATGTTACCGGTGCATTCCTCCTCCTCTGTTTATTTTTCATTATTATTCAGAGATATTTACAGCAAAACAAACACCAGTGATGCCAGGTGCGGCGAGTCGGCGGTGACTCAAAATCCTAGCTGCCGCTCAAAAGATGAGGTGCGACCTGCCAAAGCACAGACGGCGCAGCTGTGATCGGACGAGGGGGAGGAGGAGGATAACGGGGCGCGGTGAACTTTGCTGACCTTCCCGGCGAACGAAAACACCGCGGAGTCTCAACTTTGACCGGCCGTCGTGTCACGTGAGGCGGCAACTCTGCAAACGGCCTCCTGTGTATTAATTGAATCAGCAGTTTGAAATAGAAGCGGACACTGACAAGGCAATGCAATTATGCGTGGTATGGATTTTTTTCACCCCTCCATTATTCTAACCTCTGACTTGGACTTGGACTGTACTTAACATAGTGCTGCTCCATGGACAGAATCACAATCAGCTCTAAGCTGACGGATGAAGACTGAATAAATATTTGGACTACGGCGTCGGATGTCATGAGAACATGTCAACGGTGTTATAGTAATCCTTAAATCAAAATGGTTTTATTTAAACACACACACTCACACACACACACACGCATTGTTTGATACATTCTTAAATTAAAACATATCTGCCTTCAAAGGTACCAAATACATCTTTATATAGCCCAGCTAAGTATAACCAGCTGTTTTAGTTTTTTGCATAAAGTGTGCATGCATAATTGTAAATGTAAATATATACTGCAGGTACTTGCAGTAAATGTTTGATTTGTGATCAACATTGGCTTCACTTCATGGTCTGATCTGTTATGCAGCACGACTTAATGAACTGCATAAACTTAAACTAACGTAAACTGCAATTCTAGGCAATATCTTGCGAGGGCCTATGCGTTGTCTTTGCTAAAATAAACAGGATCCAACTTGCTTGAGGTGGTGACTATTCTATGCCTCAAGTAATTGGTTCAAATTATTTCAACGAATGCCTGAGACGTGTTTCACACTGTAAGGTATTCTAAACAATATCAGTTTTCCTTTCTTCCACCATATCCTCCAGTGAAGAAACTGTTTGGCCATGGAATGGAATAAGCAAAACACAATGAGTTGTCACGTCTCACAGGTGGGTTACTGTATCTGAGAAATATTGAACAGCATTTTTTGGACCATATGTATGATTGCAATGTTGAGGCTTCATCGTAGTCATCACAATAATCACCATCATGCTTTCCATTCAAGTGGAAGTCCCACCTCAAACTATAAACAAGCAGAGACCCGCCGAACGAAGCCACAATTAATAATACACAGATAATACACAGGCTAGAATAACAGCAAAATCAATTTGCATTCCAACAAACACTGATCGTTCAATTCAATACAATAATGAAACTAGATGAAAAGCATTTGATTGAAAGGCTTTGATCACAGCAGTTTTTCCTCTTCACAGTTAGATTCTGAGTATAAACTAGTACATAGTATATCTAGAGTATACATAAGAGTAGAAACATGCTCATCATGCCTCATTGTAAGGCTTCAACATTTACAGCAGTGGTATTTGGCAATAGTGATTAACTTATACAGCAAATGACAAACCACCATTGTAATTAGTTGTAGACATAGTGCATTTGGTTATAGTTATCATAATGTGTAGGCCTATACAGTACTGCATTGACTATGTCCTTAATGTAAATATAAATATGTATATGTTTACACTAACTAAGTATGTTTCAGCAAAAGCAGTTGCTTGTAGATGCCCTGGAACAGCATTCTTCAGTCAAATAAGGAGATGGTCTTCCATAAGGAAAATACCAACTGAAATACTAATCATTTGCAATCATTGAAATGGTGTTGTGTTTTTGTATTGAACAGGGCGAGGTTGCACTGTAACGACTATTGGTATCTTCTTGTCTTACCAGCCTCTTCGGAGCAGTGAGAGAAAATGTATCGTTAAATCAAGCCTCTCCAATTAGACGCAGCCATTGGCCCTGTTGGCCCGGCGAGTTTCCTCAGAGTTCACGCAGAAACTGAACC
Source organism: Phycis phycis (assembly GCA_900302335.1). Lineage (NCBI taxonomy): Eukaryota > Metazoa > Chordata > Actinopteri > Gadiformes > Phycidae > Phycis > Phycis phycis. The sequence goes on along the minus strand of OMKQ01067527.1, from coordinate 1,130 downwards.
AACAAATTAAAGGCAAAATCCAAATCCTGTTTCCTATTTGTCTCCACCGACGCTAGTTACAACCTCACTTTTAAATAGACCCTCTCATTGTTCCAAATAGCCAAAGATGAAAAAAGCGTAGTTAGCACCCCCCGCATACAGAAGAAAAGCAGCCTAAAACAGACAACGCAGTTTGCTTTTGATCTCGCAACCTGGGTGCCACCTAAATGAACATCTGAGGCAGGAGCTGGTTGGCTTCAGTGTGCAGTCTATATCCCAGCCAGTAAACAAAGGGGGCTGGGCTGGAGGGGCCGCTGGACTCGATGAAGATTGCCCCCAACACTGCCCGTTCTAGATAAATCAAAAGAAATCAATGTCAGTGTGCGGATTGTGTCCTCTGTTGTGCAAATGGACTCGGATTTGCGAATAAGATAATAAATCCCTGCCACTTTATTTCGGCTTTTGATAAATCGAGCGACGCGACGGCGGGGAGTGGGTGCTGATGGGAGGGGGGTGGAGCCCACAGCTGACCATGAACCGTCCTAACAATCCCTGAGCAAGTCCTTTCATACGCGATCGTAGTTTATCCATTTCCACAAATACAAAGAAAACAATACCGGATTTTCCCACTCACAGTGTTTAGGATGTGAAATGCATGAGCAAATGTTAGCTGGAAATGTCGTCATTGTTCAATATGCGGATTTGAAGTGACAGGGTCGGGGGTTTGCTTAATTTCCCCGGCATGATGCGGTGACCTTGATACGGGAGATTGGTCTGGTCGCTTCTTTTGATGTTCCTCTTGCCGTGTATTGCCAATCAAAATGGCAAGGGCTGCGCTCGGCAGTGGGCTGCACAGAGAGGCTGGCTATCAGAAGCCAGACAGGTTTTAGCCTCTGACAGATGTGGGATCAGCGTCACACGCCTGCTAGGCCAAAGGGCTGGATTGGTGCAGAGGGAGGAAATGACTTGACTCTCCGGGTCCCAGTGTGTCTTTGTACCCTGGGACCCCCAGGGCAAGTAGTTGGAGGATTCCAAAATGGTGGAGGGGTGTGTGTGTGTGTGTGTGTGTATGTGTGTGTGTGTGTGTGTGCATGTGTGTGCGCGTGTGTGTGTGTGCGGTGGGGGGGGGGGGGGGGGGGGAGGAGTCAGAT
>OMKQ01067488.1:0-14925 GCA_900302335.1 Phycis phycis | reverse complement strand
GGACCATGCTGGCTTGTCCCTTTCCTGGTGCGGAGCACCACTCTCCAAAGTTGAAACAGATTGGCCCCCTCTCTTTTATCTTGTTAATGTGGAACTGGGAAGCAGGCAGGACCGTGGGCCAAGAGGAAAAGCAGGTTAGTTAAAGCCGGTGTCAGTGTGGTAGGTGGAATAGTGACCGTCCGACGTCAGCTGGGTCGTCTCTGTCGCTGAGGGCTGCAGCACGATAGGGTCGCCACCAGCCTCTGTGTGAGAGACAGGAAGGGGACACAGCGCTCCGTCAGTATTAACCGGCGTCTGCGCGGCGTCAAGACACCCAAACGCTGTTCACGGAGTGGAAATGGAAATGATTTAACCTCTCTCGTCGGACTGCAACTGGGCCTCCAAGTCCTCTGGGGAAACGTAGAACTCCTGCTCCTGGCCCTCTGGAGGCCTGGGCTTGCACTTCCCACAGCAGCAGTTACAGCAGCAGCACAGACAGCAGCAGAAGTAGCAGCCGGTGGCCACGCCACAGCACACAAACAGCGCCTGACGAATGGAAGGGACGGTTGGTTTGGATTCAACAGAGGATATACATTCCCCTGTAGGAGCTTGCGTTGTACATATTATTATTAGTGTTAGTAGTCGAAAGTCGTTGTTGTCGTCGAAGCATCAGCATCAGTAGTCATAGTAGTAATATAACTAATACAGGAGAAGTAGTCATAGTAGAAGCAGTAGTAGTGGTATTAGAAGAGGTATTAGAGTAGTCATAGCGGTAGTCCTAGTAGTAGTAGTAGTAGTAGTAGTAGTAGTTGTATGTGTATTAAACTGGCCTATCTAGGAGGGTTTTGTCTTACCTTTGCCCACCAGCTAGATAGGACAAAGTATGTGTTAACATTCTCCTCTCCAAACTGTTCAGCCACATACAGTCCCAGAGAGCCATATTTGTCATATATATTACGCTTTGTTGGGTCGTTGAGAATTGCATGGGCATTGTTAATCTCCTTGAATTTGTCTACAGCCTCCGGATTGTCTGGATTCTTATCAGGGTGAAACTTCAATGCCAGTTTTCTGTGGAAAAAAAATACACATTTATGTATGTTCTTTACGTTTTAATTCATGACGTGATAAATAATTGTGAACAATTATGGCTTACCTGTAAGATCTTTTGATGTCATCAGATGTGGCTACTTTATCAACTCCTAACGTGAGGTAAAGAGATTCTCCAGCGGTGGACAAAGAACGTTGTCTCTGCTGTTCAGCCATCGTGTCTTAAATCCACAATCTGGACACACCACAGGAAATAAGAACAGCTTTTAAAACGTGACTATAGCATTGCGTCACACCTACAGCTCAATCGACCATATAGGCCTATGATGTCATGTCTCAAAATATGTTTTAATTTGTAGGCCTACAGTCTATTATAATAATTGTTGGGTTTTTGTTGTTTTTTTTTACAAAGTGTAGAGCCGTTAACAATAAAATAAATCAAGTTTGATTAGCACTTTAATTATGCCTAAATGAAAAAGTCCAATGTCATGGATTGTAAATCAATAGTCGTTGTAATTTGCTAAAAGCTACCTGGCTAATGAAGGCTGAATTGGCCTTAAGGCTCTTTAGAGTGAATGAAGGTAGAGTGATAGTGCGAAATCGTTTTCTATGTTTAAGCTCCTCAATCTCGTGTTATTACATACGTGATAGCGTAAATTGTCGAATTACATCATGGATATTGTAAATAAACAGATAACATACCAGGAAAACGGTACAACCATATAGGCTACTGCAAACGTATCGTTGACATCGGCCACAGACACGATGACTGTATCGTGCTTCATGCTATATCATATATCCAGAAATACACAGGATTCCTAAACGAGATCTTTTGGACAGAGCCGATTAGGATGTGCCACTGCCTTACATCTTTCTAGGTTTTAACCGTGTTAGAAATATGACCTACTCCCCGCTAAATATGCTGCAAAATGTGCCATGGTAATGTGTAGCCCCATTTAAATAATCTATATAAAGGATTAGAGTTTGAAAATGCGATGCTTGAAGCATAATCTCTGCACCAGCATCAGCAGCAGCACCACTGCTATAGCGCACAGCATCCATGTTGATTTGCTTTATGGCCTGCTCTTCATATAAGACAGGACAGGAATTGTCAGCAGTATTTTTCAAGGACAAAGTGGGATATGTCAAGAAGCAAAAACACAATCTGCGAGGAGGCGATCTTACCTTTCAGTCGCCCTTACCACGTAGAAGAATGTATATTCCTGCAGCCTATTTTTTCAGCTATAGGCTAGTGTTTCACTCAGGTTGCCCAGCCCACTTTCTATGAGAGTCCCAGCACACACACAACCATGGCCAGCTGCAGCAATGCATAAGCCCCTCCCCCCATGACCCCACCAGGCACAGCCTCCGCGCAGAGCCATAGAAAGATAGAGTTGCGTCAATTGAGGGTCAAAAACCTCAACTGTCACGTGGTTCATGTAGCTTGAGATAGTTCCAGCGGGTCATTTGAGTGAATGTTTTACGACGAAACTGCAACGTTTAATAAGTACTAAACACAATGCAAGTAGATTCCAAGTTTTGTGAACCGACCTGCTTGTCAGTAGTATTTATGCAAAAATGCTTTGATTATATAACTAGCTCAAAGTAGAAGATGAGAGTGATGGGTGATCGAGGTGAACATCAATCAATGAGCATAGAGAGCATGACTACATACATATACCTTAATACTGAGTCTATGATAAGTCTGCTGTATACATGGTTGCACAGGGGTTATAAAGTAGGCTAATGCCTAGTAGACTAATTGGTAACATGACTTTAAGTTTAACCCACTTTATTTGAGGATAACGTGTAGAAATAGTAACTTACAAGACTGGGGTGTAAGGTGGTGTACTGGGGTGTTAAGCATGCAAAATCTTTATGCCCACTGCCCAGCTCCAGAATCAAAACTTTGTCGATACCAACATTTCAATATGCATACTCACTAACCATAGCAATGAACTGATCAGATCCAGAATCAGTACTTAACCTATAGCAAAAATATAAATAGGCATGCTCATTAAGCTTTGCAATGTAGTGAGTTAGTATGGCTCTCTCTATTTATGTAAATAAGCCTTTAGTAAGTTCTTACTAGGTGAGTGTCTTCCTATTATTGACTATATTACAATATTGACTATTAAGGTAACTTACCACAAAGTTATTTCAGCTTTTATTATAGAACCAGACCGTTGCTTAACATATTGAGAAGTAGCTGAGCTGATTTTATTTGCTGCTTTACTTGGCAAAAAACATGACAGAATGGTCTCCCCTAATACAGCCCTATTAATACGGGGGGCCCCCTACTAATACGGGGTGGCAGCAGCTGGACACAGCGGGTTGTCCACTCACCGGAGGTTTGTTGGTTCATTCCCCAGCTCCAACTGTCGACACGTCCAAGTGTCCTTGAGGAAGACACTGAACCCCACAAATCTATGGCAAATGTACTAGTTGTAAGTCACTTGGGACAATGCACCTGCAAAATGTAAATGTAATACTGTATGGAATTAGCTTAATAAATACAATGGTACCCTTATAAATCAACATATAGCATTCTAACCATAACTACATTCAGAAATATAGCATGATAAACTATAATGTATGCTATGACCTCTCTGATTTGTATAGGGGTTCTCATATGTAGGTGAATCCAGACTTATGCAATAAATGCCTATCATATCCCATTTCATTTTAATACAACAGTACAGTCAAGTTCATATCATTTTTGTTGTCTTGAAAGTTTAATCTGATTGCAATGCACGAGGGAGGATATGGCATGACCCTACACAAGGAAACTGTGATGAGCATTGAGTAACTAAGTTGTTATTCTTAATATGTAAATGCTACTTATTGACCCTATGTATCTACTTATTGACCCTATGAGGGAATCTTTAGTAACATGAATAGTAACATGAACAAACATGAATTGTGTTTGAGCATCAACCAATGTCTTGAGCATAAACCTAATGCATTTTAAACAATAAATAGGCCTATAGAAACAGATATAAAGCCCTTATAAATAGGAACAATTAATAGTTTACAGTATCATGGGGCAAGTGGGCTTGCCCCATAATGGCCCCATAAGAGCTGAAGACAGGCCTCTGAAGGCCTGCTTAAAATGATATGCCATTATTCATGTCAAGGACCAGAAGAGTCAGCCTATTGAATGCACACTTCAAACGTGAAGCAATGGTCTATTTGGCTTGCTTGAGTTGGCTTGGCATGATTGACCACAGTTCAAGGGAGCATTCCCGAGTTTCTCTTTTTTCCCTGGAAGAAAATATCGGGGGGGGGAAGCAGCCTACGCCAGTCGACACATTATAACATTATAAAGCCACATGTTCATATTATATATCATTGAAATTACACTACTCCAAGTCATATAGAAAGTATGTAATGGTGCCATTAAACTGTTAAACTATTAAACTTTAGTTTGAAGGTTTGTATGATATATATCCTATTTTATGGGAACAACCCAACTAACGTATTTGATCGGTCACTGTGCCTTGGCAACCATGACATCATTGACATCATTTTCTCAGCCAATCGGGGAGATACCGGCCAGGGTTGTTGTATCGCGAGAGTGCACTATTATTAGCTAGGAGGGCTAGCTGGACTAAAAGGTATAGATTGGATATCCCTAATGCATATTTGTAGTTAAATCATTACACAACTACTTTTATGAACAACTTTGTGTTTTGTTGCGTGCACCTGTAAGGGCAATCGTTGGACTATTTTACACGGTAGGTGGGACAGAAACACACAGACATCTAACTAGCTAAGGCGTTAGAAGAGTGGGGGCATTAGTTTGTTTTGGTGTCCCAATGCATTGAAGATGAATTGTCCTGCGACTTTAGACATGTAATGCCAACCAAACATGGTTAGTCGTATGGAACGATTTCTCAAGTGATGTTTTTTATATGCGCATTGCTCTCTATTCAGATATATATTTTTCTATAGGCCAGTATGTGTAGATACAAAGTGCGACCAAGCTGTGTCAGTCTTGCTCTTTGTCATTGTTCACAATGACATTTCCACTGTCCAGGTTATCAAGGATGAGTTATGCCGAAAAGCCAGAGGACATCACGAAGGAGGAGTGGATGGACAAGCTAAATAATGTGCATATTCAGAGAGCAGATATGAATCGACTGATAATGAATTACCTTGTAACAGGTATAGCGTCAATCTTTCGTTACAGTGTTTCTCTCTTCACCGTAGTATACCCAGTATAACCCATTCAATGATTTTGCATTTATTTCTATGTTTTTGTGTTTTTTCAAGAGGGATTTAAAGAGGCTGCAGAGAAGTTTCGCTTGGAGTCTGGAATTGAGCCCAGTGTAGATCTGGACTCCCTGGATGAAAGGATAAAGATCAGGGAGATGATCCTTAAGGGGCAGATACAGGAAGCAATTGCTCTCATCAATAGCTTACATCCAGAGTTGCTGGACACCAACCGTTACTTGTATTTTCATCTGCAGGTAAGTCTACCTATCGTGAATTGGCATGTACATAGGGGGTCATTATTGAATGTAGTTGCATGATTTATGAGTTACTGTGTGATCAGGATGAGGTGAGACCCAACCCTCCAGCCCTTTATAATCAAGTTACTCATGTTGGGTGCTAATATGTGCTACTAATGTTCCCTTCCCCCTATGGGTACTACAGGATTCTCGTCAGCCAAACGCTTGATACACTTGGAAGTTCCCCATCCTTACTTTGCATGCTCTTTGCATCCTGCAGCAGCAGCACCTGATTGAGTTAATCCGTCTGAGGGAGACTGAGTCAGCGCTGGAGTTTGCCCAGACACAGTTGGCAGAGCAGGGGGAGGAAAGTCGAGAGTGTCTGACAGAGATGGAGAGAACGCTGGCCCTGCTGGCCTTTGACAACCCAGAGGACTCTCCGTTCGGAGACCTGCTCAACATGATGCAGCGTCAAAAGGTGGGTTCGGTGTTCGTGTTGTGGCTGGGCGTGATGGATCCGTTTGGTCGTTGGTAGGGTTTTAATGGCAAGATGTTCCTCAACGTGCAGGTGTGGAGTGAAGTGAACCAAGCTGTGCTGGACTATGAGAACAGGGAGTCAACACCCAAGCTGGCCAAGCTGCTTAAGTTGCTGCTCTGGGCTCAAAACGAGTTGGATCAGAAGAAAGTCAAGTACCCCAAGATGACTGACCTTAGCAAGGGCACCATTGAGGACCCCAAGTGAAAGATATGCTCGTAACAACCACTCTTTCTACACCCCTAATTTATAAGCAGTCAGCGACTGTGTTGACCAGGTAACGCAAAATGTATAAAGAGAAGGAATTCTTTTTGATCATTGTATTTATAACGGGGAAGTTCCTTGGCAAACTGTCAACAATATGTAATTCCATGTCCTTTATGGATTCCTGAAGACATCATTTTGAATCATTCTCTATCACCTTGCCAACTTATACACACAGGCTTACATAGTATACATATATTATAAAGCACCGTTTATGACAAATATATCTGAAATGGAATCAAATAAACAGGCCCTATGTATTATTTTTTTATAAATACTTTAGCCTCACAAGGCTTCAGATTTGTTACAGTATGGAAGTTGAATTTCAAATGGAAATAATTGTTAATGTGTGGTTGTAACAATGCTTACTTATTCTGATGCTGAATTTAAGATTTGTAAAACTTGCTTTTTGACATGCATGAGAGTGCTTTATACAAACAATGTTCAGCTCCACCCTGTAATTATGGTCGGTTATAATGTTGGGTATTGGGTTTGTAATTATTTCAGCTGCAACATTTAATTCAAATAATTGTATTTACAATTTATTATGCCCTCTAACTTAAAAAAAAAAAAAAAAAAAAAAGGTACACACCCACACACAGTGGAAACTAGTGCTTTTGTGCTTTTTGTTTTATTTTGAATGTTTATTCTTGCTGCTGGTTTGTTTGAGCCTCATTGTAGATATTGTTTACAAATGGTGTTACCCATAAAGTTCACATCCCTTTTATTATTGAACATTTTTAAGAGATTTCCAAATATTAAAATAAACAAAACTTGAACATGAAGGGTTTTTTTTCCATGTGTTTCTTTGTGTTCTTTGAGCCACATGCTTTTATTATTTGCATTCAGCCACGTAGTTCCTGTCAATTGCTTTCCCTTCACTGCAGTCTTTGCAGCAAATCTCAACAGGCTGAGGTTGTCGACACAAGTTCTACCCGTCTGACTTGTTTGCCTGAGGCCACCTGGCAGCCGCCCTCCATACTTTTACTTAAATGAATTGTGGGCTTAGGATCGGACTGAAACGAAACCACTCGACGACTGCGCGCACTGAATGGCGGACTGTCGTGGACTAGACAATTGTAGTAAGTTTGATCTACCTGTGAAGCCCAAGATTTTCACGCCAAATAATTCTACTGAGCAATATCCAGGGGGACAACATTTATGGCCCAGGTGAGTATTCTTTTCTTCTTTTCACTACCATGCTGATACATGTTTGACTCCCTTACTGGGTTCATCATCATCTTCACGTTCATTGTTAGGTTTGTAACTTACATTTGGAGGTGATGCAGACTATCGGGTCAATTTGGACCGGGATTTCAACACCTTTAGCTTACATATTAGGCCTTTGCTTGTCTTGTACTGATTTTGTAGTGTTCTCCTGATTTCTCTCCTTTGGCTTTCACCCTCCTAGGCCACTGGCTGGAAAATGGACTCTGATGCTGCTGCTGGGCACATCCCTCCTCTACTGTGCGAGGATGGCCATGCCGATCTGTGCCGTCTCGATGGCGGACACGTTTCAGTGGAGCAAGACCGAGACAGGCCTGGTTCTGGGAGGCTTCTACTGGGGCTACTGTTTAACACAGATCCTGGGGGGACACACCAGTGACAAGTTAGCCATTGATTCAGCCATTGATTCGTGATATTCAACTTTGCTCAGAGAACATCAAATTGCCACAGCATTATCTTTTGACCAGTGTTTGACCAGGTAAATATTTTTTGGGTTTTTTTCTACCAAAACATCAGAGTTGGAGGAGAGAAGATGTTATTCTTTTCAACAGCTTCCTGGGCTGTGATCACAGTTGCTACGCCTCTACTTGGACATTTGCAACATCACTCTGTTGCTGCCATGACAATAGGAAGATTCCTTATGGGACTGTTTCAGGGTCAGTACTAGTATAACAGTATTTTGTCTTAAACCAATATCTATAATTTTGGGAAAGCGATGTCATAATTATTGCATGTAGGAACAACTGTATCTGTCACCACCGTTGCATTGCCTTGCACTATATCCATTGTAAAGCACCCTTGAGAATATGAATGTGTATGACACATGATACGCAAACTTGTTTAATACATACTTAGTAGTTCATACATGCATAGTGAGTGAGCCATTGTCTTGCAGGTGTTTTCTACCCCTCTTTGGCAAGCCTTTGCTCCCAGCGTGTTGTGGAAGCAGAAAGACCTTTTTTGATGAGTGTTGCCAGCAGTGGTTGCTATTTTGGGTATTAAACAATTTCTCTCTCCCCTTACACAAAACACACAATCGTTAACACAAATACATACACAAATGCATTGTTCATTTTGCTAATCTTCACTTTGTTTCAGAACATTGCTCATGGGGGGCGCAGGTTCTCTGTTGCTGCATTGGTACAACTGGGAGAGGGTCTTCTACGTCACTGGTTTACTGTCTGGATTCTGGGCATTCGTCGTGTGGCGGTATTTTTTGAACGGCAAGGCATCCGTCATAATTCCGGGATTGATGAATACATGTTTTGAACCTTCCCTTGAAGTGAATTTATTTTATGTTTAAAATAATATTACTCATTCATCCTGCTTCAATGACGTAAATCTTTGGAAGGTTGAGGCATCACGCATGTCAAGTCTCATGTGAAATTCCCTGTGCCATTTCGTGACCTAGGGCCACTTCTTCCAAAACATCTATTCTCAAGTAATGTTTCATACCGGAGCTTTTCAAGATTTCGCTGGCTGGGCCTTCTTAAAAAGAGTCCCGTGTGGTATGATCAAACTGCTGAACACTGAACGCTCTTTAACTTTAGATGGTCTTTATACACTCCTGCAAAAGTCTCCCGATCACAACCTGCTGTCTCCCTTGCCCTCTCCAGCGCCATGGTGTTTGCGCACATGTGTCACGGCAGCACTTCGTACACACTGCTCTCCTGGCTGCCGACATTCTTCAAAGATAGTTTCCCAAACGCTTTGGTATTACAATTTTTTTTATTGTGTGGTAGCAACTGAAAAGTAATTGTCTGGACCGCAGTTACGTGAATATGGTTTTGCTAAATGCCACAAGGAAGCACTGTGGCATGTTTGTGGTGTGACCTTTCCCACTGTGTGTATGCCCTTTTAGGGATGGCTGTACAACGTAACTCCGTGGCTTGTTGCATTCCTGTGTTCTGTGACCGGAGGGTACTTTTCAGATTTCCTGATCTACAAAGGTGTGTATTGTCCTTTTGAGTTCAACAATGTAAAGCAGTGGCTTGTTACGTTCATGTGTTCTGTGACTGGAGGATACTTTTCAGATTTCCTTATCTACAAAGGTGTGTATTGTCCTTTATCTCCTTTATCTTGCTTTAGGATATAGTGTGACATCTGTGAGGAAAATAAACCAGGTAACTCATCTTATCGAAACTGTACACAATGCACAAAATGTAACACACAACGTAACATGCCATGTTATTTTTTTTTTTTACTACAAGCTGTTTGACCACTATCAAACTTAATTTGGCCACATGTCAAATGTTTGTCTTCTTATAATCCAGCAGTTGTGTCACACCCTACTAAAGAAACTTTCATGTCATCATTGTTGACATACAAAGACTAGGGATGTACAATGCATACAATCAAACAGGTTAGCCTGGACTTTGTCTTGGGTGTGATTGTCTCCCGTAATCCTGTGCTCCTTTTTTTGTCTGGCCGCTCAGTTCATAGCGATGGGCATGTCGAGTGTGTTCATCATCATGCTGTGTAGGCCCATATCATTCACACCCACCTTGCTGTCCGCCTCTGCCGCCCTGGGCCTCGGTACCTTCACCAGCAGGTGTGTGTTGAAAGACGGTTGGTAAATGTATATTGACCATTGGGAATGCCGTTCTCTGCTTGTGTTTTGGGGGACTCTTGGGGAATGCCGAAGTAGAGACCTCAGACCTCAGCCGTTCTCTGCTTGTGTTTTGGGGGACTCTTGGGGAATGCTGAGGTAGAGACCTCAGACCTCAGCCGTTCTCTGCTTGTGTTTTGGGGGACTCTTGGGGAATGCTGAGGTAGAGACCTCAACCTGTTGTTAAGTCGTTTGTTTTCAAGAGGCATGAGTCACATTGATGGTACTATGTTCCTGGCCCTCTGTTTACTTTACCTTACCCTGTTCCACCATGTTATTATCTATCTGCTCATCACTGAGGACACAACCCTTAGCCAGCGTTCAAATGCCATCTCTCTCTCAGCCATTTACTCATGTTGGTTATTAAATGTCACCTGTCATGTTGGCAAAAATGGTGAAAGACTTGCCTAGTAGTTCCTTAGTGGTGGAACGAGCCCCGCAGCTTCTGCACCACTATTTATAATGTGCCTTATGTGTCATATTCTCTGTAGTAAAAATGTTATCAATATAAACGCACTGTTATTTTAGCACGACTATATTACATTGCTGTTTTATTTATTCTTTTTTTTTTTTTAGCAGACATACTTTCGTCCAAATCCTCTTGCAGTAAAACATGTGCTTAAGCAACAGGTATGGGTTAGGTATTTTGCTCGAGGGATCAAACCCACAATCCTAATCACCCTAACCACTACCATGCAGTTGTTGTTGCTGTTGTTGACAAGAGCACAAAAGCAGCCCTCACTTTGAATGCCACAGCTGTCCTGCGCTCGCGTGGAATCGGGATACCGAGCCCACTAATCCTTAGTTACTCCGATGTAGATTGTGCACTTTGATTGTTTCTCACTTCTGTGCATTTCGCAAAACAGCGTCTGCTTGGTGAATGCGTCGTACATTATATACAACACCTCCCATATGGTCTAGCGGTTAGGATTCCTGGTTTTCACCCAGGCGGCCCGGGTTCGACTCCCGGTATGGGAACAAAACTTTGGCGGCAGTAGCTCAGTGGGTAGAGTGGGTAGAGTGGGTGGACAGAGTGGGTTGTCCACTCACTGTAGGGTCGGCGGTTCGATCCCCTTGATCCCCCCTCCCTCCTCCTCCAACTGTCCACTTGTCAAACCCCACAAATGTACTGATTGTAAGTCGCTTTGGACAAAAGCGTCTGCTAAATGCCCCCTTTAATAGTGAAAAGGCAACGCATAACTTCCCCATCCCCGTTCTTCTGTCGAACAGCGGCGTGTCCGTCAATGTGCAGGACCTTGCTCCGTCGCATGCTGGCGCTCTCTTTGGTAGGTCATAGAGAGCCGTTATTAATTTTCCCTTCTGTGTGATGAGGATTTTCCCCGCTCACATGTCTGCCATTTTTTTTAAATTTGTAACAGGTTTCATGAATATGTGTGGTGCCTTCATGGGTATGTATGAGAATTGTTTAATACATTCCATATTCATTGTTTCTGAAGATACACTCTTGATATTATGCACTGTATGCACTGCATCTGTATGTCTGTGTGTGTGTGTGTGTGTGTGTGTGTGTGTGTGTGTACTTTTTCCTTAGGTGTAGTGCTGGTTTCCTTCTCTGGCTACTTGATCGAGATGAGCTCCTACTCAGCGGTCTTCACCCTCTTAACCCTTTTAAATATCTCAGGCCTTGGATTGTTCCTCCTACTGGGAGATACCAAACGTGTTGACCAGGATTACCACCAACTCACTATAATTTGACTTTGACCTTTTGTTTAACTGGACATTCAATTCTATTTGTGAACATTTTTATATACAGTCAAAATAATGTAATTGCTATGAATAGGGTTTTATAGGGATTGTCACGAGGGATTCATAATAATTAAGCATATTGCATATTCTATCACCATAAACAGATTAGAATACAATAGAAACCAACAATACAAATATATATATATATTTCATTCTACTTTGTTAAACTACTCTATCATCTTCTCGGACACAACACAGTAGTCTCTGATCAGTTTGAGTTTTATCAAACTAAGGCCTGCTAACACAGATACCTAAATTCTCTAGCGAGTATTTTCTGATGCATGTTGATCATCACATTGTGTTTGCTTATTGACAATCTCTCCCAATGGGAGAGTTTATTATGCACATCGCAGGTTCGGTAAAATGGAAGGTGGGACGTCTAGGGTGTCACTAGCGTCCAGAAATTACGCACATTGTATGTCTGTAATTATTCTGGGCAGAATGATGCTGAGTATTCAACGGTTTACACAGATGACCGTTACAGAAGAGGAGGTACGATCTTGAAGAACCACACTTTAGTGTGTGGCTGTAGAAGAAGTAATTGTGTTTTTAGGATTTATACTTTGGGACAATGTTTAGTTTTTCCTCATCCAATTCCGAGATATACCTAATTATATTTAGCATTCATGTTCTTGACTGCACATTGTGTCGGATTATGTATGTGTATGTATATTTATATATGTATATAAGTAATATGAATGAATTGAGGTAACCAAATCCTTCTGACCTGGGAGTTAAAATTCTAATTAAAAAAAGTCTTGCCTCACTACTGACCTGGGTCATCCGATGTGTGATGAAACCAGAAGGAAAGAATTGTCTAGTTTAGTTCCGTATTTTCCCACAAACTCATGTGAACAGTCTGATTTAATAGAAAAGACATAGTCTTATTATACAAATAATATAGTGATAATAATACAAGTTTATACTGAGAATAAACTGCATAGGAACAGATTAAATTGTGTGTGTGTGTGTGTGTGCTTGACCAATCTAACTTCAAACCACTTAATAATATATTTCTGTTTATTCTACGTAATAATCCAGCCCACGGCCAGTACCACGGTCAGCGCTAGCTGACAGCGTGCTATTTGTACATTCCGACATTGCCATCAAATCTAACTGGTTAAACACACCAGTAGGCCTGAAACATGGGAATGGAAGGGGTTGCTGCATGGCGAATAATTATTTATTGGGTGACGTCATTGTTAGCTTACCGATTCATCCTATGAGAAAGGGCGCACATTCCACTGTGTGTTGGTAGGAAAGGCATCTCGACTTCCAAAGGAAGTCATGTTAATAATATTATTTAGAGGCCTTAAGCAATTCGTGTAACGAACAGCGTCAAGGTATTTCAACCAGAAGCGCCGGCGGAATCATTGAAATTGGCTTTGTCTCTCCTGGCACAAAGGTGGGTTTGTGTCCTCCCTGCTGAGCTGTTGAAAAATGAACCAACGGCAGCTCTGTCGCCTAAATTGTAGGCTATTATTGCCAATGGATTGAACAGTTTATGACAACACCGTTCCACTCAGCGGTGACTTGATCTACTAGCCACACAACATCTTCGAATATGCTAATATTATTTCGGACGGTGGCACGAGAGCGCATGCGTCGTCAGACAGAATTCGACGGGATAAGTGGCTGCAAACACGCGGTCTTTTTTGGGACGTGGAAATATGGACAAATCCATTGTACGATGTGCTGACTGAATTTCCTTTTTTTCAACGTGTAGTTCGACCTCATTGGGCATTTTTAAGGATGTCCTGTTAGTTTTCATAACGATTTCGTAATATAGGACTAATATTAATATTGAGCGGAGTTCAATATTAAAAACACTGGATGTGGTTATGATAATAGCTGACAGCATAGTAAAACCCTCCATGGGCAAACATGTTCTCTGTTTGGGTTCTGTCACTGGCGCTACTTTAGCGCATTCATATTTCCTCTGGCATCATTGGGAAAATATTCCACCGCGATGTTTCCTATCTTTTACATCGTTGGGAAAAGATTCTACTGCGGGCATTCACTAAAATGGAACGGATTTCCACTCCTCGTGTTCACAGCGGACCTTGATTTAATACCCAATACAATTAAGGCACGCGGTGAATGCCAAGAGAGGGGTCCTCTGCGGCATTATCAACGACCAACAGCCTGACGGACCACTCTCAATGACCATGATCGACTACACTCAATTTACACAAGCCTTTTTTTGTATACTAAAATGGACATTGGGTTATTTCGAGGGTGTTTTATAAATTAGCTGGACTACTAAAGGGAAGTGATAGCGGTAGGCTACAGTAGGCCTACCTTTTTGTTTTGGGCTGCACGCATGCTCGTTTCATTATCAGCGATGTGTCATTAAAAGTTAGCCTATAGGGCTTTATTTGGATATAACATTATGTTGACACTTGTAATATGTGTCAGGTAATTGACCAAGAACATCTTAAAAGTTATAGAGGTTTAGATTCCCTTTCCCTCCAGTTTGCTTTAACAGGATGCATTGCCATGCAGCGCCACGATAGATATTTGACGTGTAATTTACAGTTTAAGCCCATTATGTTTTGGAATGAGGTAGGCCATTTGGACACAAACTGTACCCCTCTATGTAATTTTACTAATTCTGCATAGGCCAGGGGTGGACTTCGGACAACAGTAACAACACCTCAATAAATGACTCTTTAATATTCTTGTTAATGTGATGAATTTTCACTAATATGATTCAAACCATCAATCAAGGATTCAACTACCGGACGATTCATACGGTTAAAAGTTTTTCATGAAGAAATCTGACCAAAAACCTGGGAAACTTCATGTATGACACTTGCCACGTCCTACAGAGACTATAAAATACCAAGAATGTTGATGACACAAAGTGATGAATATATTTTTGCTTGTTGTTCTATACATATACACATTTAGCAAAGTAACCAAGCAAATAACACATATAACAGATAAGTATACTTTTAATAATGACCATGATCAAATCTAAGAATGTGATAGTGAGCTTTTATACAATGTATATTTACTTGTTGGGGGGAGGGGCGGGGGGG
>OMKQ01067463.1:0-11920 GCA_900302335.1 Phycis phycis | reverse complement strand
AGGGGGGTGGGGGGAGGACGGGAGACGGGACGAGAAGCCGGGGTTATCGATCGTTGGACGCCGGCGTTCATTTTGTTTTGGAGTGATCGTTTCTGGGGGGGGCGACGTTACCTTTAAACAGCAGGTTGGCTTTCGGAAGATCCACCTGATAGCCGACAGATGCTGTGGTTTCCTGCATCCTCGTGTTTGCTTCAAACTCGACTCCTAGCTGCAACTGCGACAGAAGATGTCAGAATCCAATCCTGTGTTTAATAATGTTAACGTGAAACGCAAGTGGAGCACTTTGATGGACCCAACTACAAAAAAAAATGAATATTATATGTAAATAACTCCATGTAAATAACTGTGTGTGTATATATATATACATTTTTTATATTGTTTTTTTGTAAACGCGCTGCTACTGTAACGACCAAATTTCCCACTCGTGGGATTAATAAACAGTTTATCTCTATATTAAGTTAAGCGTCAAACTTGTTAGGTATGTTGTGCATTATACAACTAGTGTGTGTGTGAGAACACAATGCCTGTAGGAGAAACGGTCTGATGAATCCAAAAGTTGGTGGAGCTTGAACTGAGGTTATGAATTTTTGCAGTCATCCACATGCCCCAACAAAAAGAAGCGAGTAAATTGAACCAGCAAACACACACCTACATTGCAAAACCCTTCCTGCGGTAGTACTTGTTATGACCATGGTGTGAAGACGTCTAACAAAGCTGCATACCTGGTCGTTAGCTTTGTGGTAGTATGTAGCATGGGCCCCGGCTCCCCCAACAGTCAAGGTAGCAACATAATTGTCACCTATTTGGAAAAGACATGAAAGAAAACACGCAATGTAGCTACAACTAGACCAAAGAGTCTCAATTTGCACTTTTTAAACCGACCAGACTCAAAAATAGTCCGAAAGGGATTCACATATTTGTAATAGTGTGAAATGACGCAGGCCTTGGTTATTCTGGAGGGTTCCCGGCGTGGACGGAAGGCCTTACCCGTGTACCTGCCCATGAGGGACGTCACCGCGCCCTCCTCCCCTGGTCTCCGGTGGTACACCAGCTCTCCTCCCAGGGCCAGCGCTGGCGTGATGGACTGGAGGTAATGAGCCACCAGAATGCCTGGAGGAACACAGCCATTGGTACTTTAACTGACTTCAGCCCGTCTGGTGATCCGGGCTCACTGTGGGGAAAAATAACGCTGTCGTCTGGCCGGATTGTTCGGCGCCGCTTCTCTCTCAACGCATTGCGGTCGGCTGGTTGATCTGCTCTTGTCCCACCGAGCGCACACCGAAGCAGACTGTCCACAGCACATGAAAACCACCCCCTTTGCGCATGCACTGCAACACGCGCAGGATCACGGGGTCTCTCTTGCAGCAGAGCCAAACCATGATTCACGGTTTTTTTTTTTTTTTTTTACTCACGTTTGCGATTAGGGTGGGAGTTTTAAATATTTACCGGAGCCGGCGAGAACATCTGGATTTCCGATCGTCACCGCTGACGTGAAGTCCTCGCCGCGATACTCCAAGTCACACTGCCAGTTCATAAACTTCTGCTGCTGAGTCTGCAACACATACGAGACACAAACGATGACCTACAAAGAATATACGCGGACAGCATGTTTAAAACGCGCCAAGAAATCTGAAGGGCGCTGCTTACCTGAATTGCTATTTTGGTACGCAGAGCGGTGGTTAGTTGGTGGATGACCTGGGAGTTGAGGCTGCCAGTGTTGTCCATGTCACCAACAATCACTGGGAATGACTGGAGGCAAGAAGTCCACTTATTCAATACCACAACTTTTAAATATCCTGCAAACTTTGCCAGGAAACTATATGTTTAATAACTGAAGAGGGTTTGAGGATAAAGGGAGGTGAAATGTGGACAGAAGTATACAAAGACCCATCTCAGCCAGCAGTCTGAAGCTACACTTTTGACATTTTCTTATAGCCACAAAGTGACTGAATAAGGGGGCCATGGGCTTGCTCAGACAAAGTGGAAACCTCCCCTATCTTTCACCCTAGCTCCTACCTCGGCAGGTCCAGTCTGCTTGGTGCCGACATAAGTGGCACCAAATCGGTAGCCAGACTCCGCAATGGTACTGAGGGTCACTGTGTGGTTGACCTGTGGGACACAATTGCACACTGCTCAGAGACGCAGAGAGAGAGCATTTAAGTTATGCATTTTTAAAATGAATAAGCATCGATTCATTAAAAACCTGACTCACCTGGAAGTGATTGCTTAGACCTTTGTTGACAATTAACCGCACACCTTCCATCTGCATAGGAAACACCTCTGCAAAAGACAAAACAAGCTACCTTGTAAAACCCTCTTTAACTACAAGCAGAATACATACATCGATCAAATTACAACAAAACCTGACGATTAAGAGCAAGGACAAGTTGCAAGTGGCTCTTACAAAACCCGAAAATGATGCTGATCGTCAGACCTTTACATTTTCGGTGGCATTCCTCGTATGTTCCCGGATTTTGGAGGGAGTTATCTGCATCTTCTGCTGGCTGGCCCAACGATGGAGAGACTGGCGACACCGAAGGCATAGTGAACCCAGGGGGGATGGACCCCAGGCCCGCACCTGGTGCGCCACCTCCAGCCGCGGGTGGGGAGCTGGCAGCTAACACACTGCCCATTCTACGCACGCGCGCACACACACACACACACACACACACACACACACACAATAGAAACAGGTGTATAGAAATCGCAGGTAAACGAGTGGTACGATTACGTCCAAGGAAACTACCTGCAAAGTGACGATGTCAAGAAGTAATGCAATTGAATCTAGTGTTCATCAAGACAGACATGCAAAAAGACACTTCACTGTGTAATCAAGTTGCAGTCGTTGACATTGGTAGCTGTCGCTGAGCACTAGCAGTACTCGGGCTACAGTCAACTAGATTCGGTTTAAGCCGAACATGTCGTTCTTGAGGCCTATCGAAGAGACCTTATTTCAGAATATTGTAGACATCTTTTGAATGGTGTTCCATTTAAATACACTCGACAATCATCAACTCGTCCAAATATCAGCCAGTTCAAAGCAAGCTATCTGACTAGCATTAATTAACCTCCAAATGCTAGCGCCCTAGGAATCTTAGCACATGGGTTAGCAAACGTGATAGCATAGTGGGCGAGTACGAGTTTAGGCAATCTGTGCATTCAACACCACAAGTAACGAAGATGCAGGTGCATCGGTGGTGTGAGTTTACATCTAAATCTTTTTTTCACGATTTACTCACGTTAACGGGTGCAGGTCCGTGTGGTTTGTCACCGGCAAAGTTCTCACTACGTCAGTGACAGCGGATGACGTTCGCCTGTCCGTTTTCTGTGATTGGCTGCAGTATATTTGCGCACACCTGTCACTGGCCAAGGGGGCAGTACGCGCAACCGGGACATCGGAAGGCCAAGAGATAGCTTCCCATCATCTATACTCCAATTAAAGTGATAAAACTACCTAAACGCCGAATGTAGTGTTGAGTCATACCAGACGCATATAGGCTACCATTACATTTGCAATTCTCCTACATGAACTTGGGGTAATGTTAATACAATTTTCAATAAATAAAGTAGGAAACAAGAATGGAGCTCAAGTTGGACTTTTATTCAATAATTTTGAGGCGCTGGCATTGATATTCACTTAACAGAAAACAAATTTGGCATCCCTACCACCCGCTGTCACAACAGAAACAGTTAACAAAGGAATCCGTGTCTCCACAGTTCTGGAGCTCAGACAGAATTGGTCATCAAGTTGAACATTTCAACTGCGCTTACAAAAAGGTGAAAAACAGTCACGGCTACAAAATGCAGGCAGTGGGACTTGCTCTTGCTCCCCTTAAAGTTTCAGTGAATCCATCATCAGACAAATTATATATTGGACTAGAGTTTAGTTGAGTACACAATCACAGCCATCAGACACATTAAAAACACATAAAACAACAGATATTTCAGGGGCGGAAAAACAATGGTCCCTTTATTGCTGGTGATACCCATTATTTTGAAATGAGTCGATGCACAGGCGGAGGATGACGGCAAAATGTACCACGGAAACTGAATTTGAGTGCCGTATTTCGCAATTTATGTCACGAAAACCAGTTTGGGGGAAAAAAAAAGCCATGTCTATTGTGGGGGTGACTGCTGATGAATTGACACAATGTCAAACAGAATCATCACACATTCGTTGAAATGATGTGCTGATGGGCTTATTGTGGACCAAGAAGTCCTTTAAGAAAAAAAAATGTTTTTAATTCTGAATGCAGAAATTTAAACTGCAAAAGGGATCCATCCGTTTAAGGCACTTGAATGTTAATACAAAGCAAAATTAAATCATTTTAAATAAAATGAGAATGTCCATGTGAGTCGAGCCCCTCATCAATCAGTTCACCGCTTCCAATATGAAAAAGAGACGTGTAGTGCTGCCGATTTGTATATATAGTAGATAGTAGAACACAACTGAGGAGTAAACAAGTTCACTCATTACTGGGCCAGTGTTGAACAAATTGCATGTGGTTCAACAAAATGGCAGCAATGTCTTATTTAGTAAACACTTGACTATTAAAAAAATAAACAAAAATAATTCGTCAACATGTTTGGCCCATCACACTATGGCAGTGTTCAAGCGGACAGCATTTCAGGAGTGGGGAAAATATTCATTTGTGATCGAGATTCTAGTCAACCCTGGCCTGTACATCTCAGGTGTAGCATTTAGCTGTGGTTACATTGCTTTATCCCCACATCCTGTTTGCCTGTGGAATGATGCAATTGATCAACAGAAGGGGCTTTCGTCAAAATGGAAGATGTACGACCTTGAATTAATAGTTCATGACTGCCTTTGAATTCACATTATGTTTACTACACCAAACCGTGGTCAAAACTGAGGTCTCAGGTTTGACACTGCTGTAAAAGAAAACAAGACAGAATTGGTGGGCTCAACTAAAGTCACAGTTCACATCGATAAACCTGGCAGTGAAGCAGGAGGCTAGTTGATTGACAGATGGCCGTCTGTGGAAAAACAAACAAGTCCACTGTGTGTATGTGTGCTTTAACCCTGCAATGTTAGCCTGACTCGCTGTAATACAACACCTACAAAATAAAAATAAAACTGGACCATTTTGACGGCGAAGTGGAGGATCTTCCTCTGGATCTTCCCCTGGAATCTTTTCTGAAGGTGTGATGAATGCCAGACGCCACATGCCCTGAAAAACAAGATGTTTTAAAGTCTGGTTAGCCCCTCTGAAACCGCTGCGAATCCACTTGATTCAGGAGTCTAGCTTCAACAGCTATAAACAGCGCTGACTGGTCTGTGGTACTGACTCAGCAATCTTAAAAATGAGCCAATATGTTTAGGTTTTTTTAACAATTTTTTTTACAAAGTTGCGAAGAGAACATAAGAAAGAAAGATGTAAAATCTAAACCCAGATTGAGAGGTGCATTATTTCACACACCTGTGATTGACAGGCAAAAGGGATTACCCAAACAAGGGTGAGGGAAAAGACGCCCCATTGTCCAAAATCTAAATGCTCACACTGAAGCAGGAGCAGTCCACTCAATAGATATTCTCACAGTGCATTTATCTCATTTATAGCAGAATTAGCTCTTGAAGCTTACAACTCTATAAATTACAGACCAACATTCATGTGTTTTCTTCTTGAAAAATCCAATCCAAGACCACTCACCAATTGATTCAGATTGCTCCGAGACCCTTTTGTTTGCCCTCTATGCCGCCATCATAATCCTCGTCGTCCGGGCTGACAGAGTGGAACTCTGCAACGTAGAGGCTTTTGTCAATGCTGCCCGGAAT
This sequence comes from Phycis phycis, assembly GCA_900302335.1. Taxonomy (NCBI): domain Eukaryota; kingdom Metazoa; phylum Chordata; class Actinopteri; order Gadiformes; family Phycidae; genus Phycis; species Phycis phycis. The sequence goes on along the minus strand of OMKQ01067463.1, from coordinate 6,123 downwards.
GGGCTTGATGTCGGTGACCAGCTGATCCTCAATGCCCTTCAGGTTGAAGCGATCTTCGGAGGTGATGAGGTTGATGGCCAACCCCAGGTGACCGAAGCGACCTGCAGCGGAGAAGGGGGGAGGGGTTCAAACTGTATTCAAGTTCTGCCGAGGCGTCGGCGTTGGCGCTCTAAACCGCATGGTGTCTGTGGTTGGAGGGCCCGTGCACGTGGCCACGCCCGGTTACCTGATCTGCCGATCCTATGCAGGTAGGTCTCAGCATTTTTGGGGAAATCAAAATTGATCACCACATTCACGGCCTGGATGTCGATACCCCTGGTGAACAGATCTGAGAGACACCAGCAACAGTCAGCCAAGTGTTCATAGAACACAAAGTAGGGAGCAATACAGTCACCATGACATGTGTTGTACTAGGGTTTTTTTTTTGCACGCATGCACACACACAGCTAACAGGTTATAAGTGCAAGTGGCGGTAGATAGAAGGTATAGATAGAGGGCAATGCATGAATAGCAGTCCTCGCTCCACATATTTGTTGAAGGTTAGAGGTCCTGGATGCCCAGCACAATGGGTTGGTTTTTTTTTGCCGATTGATATACAAATATAACAAGACCGATAAACAGTCATTTAAAATGTAGTAAAAACATTTTTCTCATAAAATAAAGGTTCAACTCCAGGTCTGATGCAATTTTCAGCCCCATCTACAGGACTAGCTAAAGCTAAAAACGTATCCAACCGTGTCAGATCTTTCTAGCGGGTGAAAACATGCAGTAGGTAAAGTAGTAAGGTAGCATTTCACGTTTAAAAACACTAGCACGCCGTTAGCCTACCCGTGCAGACCAGGTTCCGGCACAGTCCGTTTCTAAAGTCGTGGAACACGCGGTTCCTGTACTCCTGCATCATCTTGGCGTGGATGTAGAAGCATGAATAGCCCAACTGGGTGATCTTCTTGGCCAGGAGCTCCACCCTCTGGGTGGAGTTGCAGAAGATGATCGACTGGTTGATCTGCAGCTATGGGGACAGAAACATACATGCTAATGAGACTGAGACGAACAAAGACGAAACTACATGGGCACAAGATGGCGTTTGCCAGGAGAAGTGAACCAGCAGTCATCCAGTGGACCACCCACAAACATCTTCTCATGACCTCGTTTTATATCCATGCAGGCGTTGAACACATTGCACTTACCCTGGAGAAGAGGGTGTTGAGACAGTGGACCTTCTGCCTCTCGGTCACATAGGCGTAGTACTGGGTGATGCCCTTCAGGGTGAGCTCCTCCATCAGGTTGATCTCATAGGGCTTCTTCAGGTGCTTGTTCTGTTGAGGAGGAACATGCAGATAGCAATGGCCATGCATGCTCACCATCACAATGGGACACCAGCCTCAATAGTAAAATATTGCGTTGTAATGTTAAAAGTAATTTCAGGAATTGACCACGAGACAGCATGGACAAGATGGCGAAAAATGTAGGTCAATAGCAATCAACCCATGCTGGTGCAACTAATATATGTAGGTTTTAAGAGTTTTAAAGACAGAAAGACACCCACATACTCAAAAGTACCTCTGAATAAATGGAGCCAGGCAGCAAATGTTTGGGAGTTTTACTTGGAATGAACAGTTTACTGAAGATTATCAATAAAACAATTTGTCAATCAACTAATCAGCAAGGTGACATCTTTTCAGCACTACTGCTCACCATGAATTTCTGCACACTTGTGGGGAAGGTGGCAGAATAAAGCAGGATCTGTCTCTCCCTGGGCAGGAAGCTGATGATGTCCTCAATCAGGACCACAAAGTCTTGAGAGAGCAGCTTGTCTGCCTGTAAAGAAGTGGTGAATTAAATCGCTGTGAAGAACTGCTTGATGTGACCAGTTCACGATACGGTTCTTAAAATGGGGCGGCGTCCCTCTCACCTCATCCATCACCATCATCTGAGTTCTGTCCACTTTGGCCACGCCCTTTTTGATCAGATCCAGGACTCTGCCTGGCGTGGCGATCACCACATGCACTGTTGTTGGAACAGGCAGAGGAAGAGCATTACACACTCACAGCTGCTTTTCACTCCTCCTTCACTTCCACACTACATCGAGTCATTTGCAGTTGCTTACATTTTTGTCACTTTTGATGAAAGCGATGACAAACGGCAGAGCATCAGAGCAAATGGAATAATATCAACATTTCTAAATAAATGCCAGGGCTTTAGCATAGTCAGCTGACTTCCTCGTCAGGGTTAAATTACCTGTCTCGTCCAGACGCATGATGTCATCTCTCAGGTTGGTGCCTCCGGTGGTGGCCATGACTTTGACACCACCAAGGTGCTTGGCCACCTGAATGCTGATCTGGCTCACCTGCAGTGCCAACTCTCTGGTAGGTACCATGACAATGGCTGTATCGGCCAAAAAAAGAAAAGGGCCAATTAGACCACAACAACCAAAACAGATCGACATTACCGCCTGATTAAGTAGTTACTTAAGACTTAAGACTTTGTCATTCAGTATACACAAGTGTACGTTGAACAACAATATTTCATTGCAACAGGATTAGCACAGGATTCAAAATATGTAAAATTATAGAACCTGGTGGTCCTGCACCGAATGCTGCAGAACCTCCTTCCAGGTCAATAAAATGTCAATTGACTCAACTTCAATAGACATAAATACACCAAGAAATGCTGAAGATGAGTAGCCATTGTGCTCACCCTGGATGAAATCCTTCTTCAGGTCGATCCTCTCTAAAAGAGGGATGAGGTAGGCTCCACTTTTCCCCGTGCCGTTCTTGGCGCGGGCGAGGATGTCTCTACCTGACAGGGCAATGGGGATGCTCTCCTCCTGCATTCACAACGATCCAAAATATCTCACTTAGGGGAGGAATACACTTACTGTGAAGCACAGCTCAGCCGTACCACCACGGCAACCGTAAATGGAAACCATCTTTCTCAAACCAATGAAATGCTCACTGGCAATTGATCGCGTTGTGACAAACACTGCCCAAAAACGGTCACATGAACTTAAATAGCAGTAATTTAGGTAATTTCTTTGCAGAAGTTGACAATTGAATTGGTGACGTGGATATGATTACCTGGATGGGAGAAGGCTTTTCCCAGCCCATTTCAAAAATCCCCATCAGCAGTTCCCTCTTGAGACAGTAGTCCTCAAACTCGTTGCCTTTGGTTGATGTAACATCCTGTCAGACGCAGATCAGAAAACTCTTGTTAAGTGGCTCCGGAAGGATCCTGGCAGCGTCAGATTGCAGTTATACAAAAAATGCACCGGGTTTTAGGTGCACTGGCTTACCGAGGTTCTAACTCTGGTGTCTTTCGGAGGCAGATGTAAGCACCTCTTCCAGTCATCACCAAATCTGATGGCGAGATATTGGGTTACGGTGCCATTTTTTAACCAACAAAACTAAAAGCACTAATCAATATACTTGATAGAGGGGTGGCACAATGGTACACTGATTGATTACTCAGGATTTCGATTACTGCTCAACAGTTGCTTAAAAAAAGGACATTGAAGACAATATTGCAATGAAAACATTGATCAAATAGTAACATTCATTTCCTTCCTCCTGTGAATAAAAAGGGTAGAAAACTCTTGGCAAGTCAAATACATATGGTTACCATAGTAACAAAATTGAATGAAATTGAACACAAATAATCCTGCAAGCATCTAAAATCCCAATACATGTAATCAATATCATGCAAACACGGGCACAGGGAATCACTAGTCTTACTTAATGCCGCCACTGCTTTGGGGAATGCTGCCGCTTTTCTGGGGGGCACCCAGTTGTGGGATCGATGGATGTAGACCAACAGGCTTGGGCTGTCCTCTTAGCTGCCCGTTTGCTGGCTTGTTTAATGCCATCATGGATGTTGGATTTGCCGTTCTTGCTGTTGCCATGGCTTCAAGAGTGTAATCACTAGTTCAAAACCAATTTTCACAGTGTAAAGCTATTTTTTCTTTCTTCTTTATTTTCAAAGTTTTCTGTTGGTTTTGTAAAAATATTTCTAAAATATGAAGGAAACAAAAGTCGTTTTTTCTTTTTAAAGAATGTAATGTGTCCACGTTTGGATCTCTTGAAAAGAAGAGCCAAACATATGAATATTGTCTATATACAAGACAACTCTCCAAAAAAGGGAGAAAGTAGAATTCATATGAATAAATAGATCATATATCTGCCAAAGGTTTTCACCAAGTAATATTCTTTCTATAATCTCATATCTTCTGTCGTCTGTCTTTTTTTTTTTCTTCTTGTGATTGTGTTTTTTCTGTTCTTGGCTTTCAAAGTCCAAGTGCTCTTGTGATTTACATTCAATTGGACCAGTAGTAGAAATGTTGTTCTTGAGCTTTGTTACATGGACAATTTCACGTCCAATAAACGATGAGCGCCAAAAAGCATTCGAACTTGTCCCGCTAGCTCAACGAAGATAAATTGTCGATTATAAAGTCAAATTCCACCGGTCGTCACATTAAAGTTCTTCGACTTCCACACCAAATTGAGAGATGGCAGGCCGAAGTCCTTTGAAAACTTGATGTAATCTACTGCAAACTCCAGGTTACCTGCCAGAGAACCAACCAACATTAGTTAACACACAGGATCAGTGCTAGCGTAGTTCATACACTGCTCAGTAAAACACAGAAATCACCATGGCCAATAGGAGTTCCATACGGCTTCCACCAGACACACAAATCCAATAAAGATTAGTAATTGGCACAAGAGCGTGGTTAGCACTTTTAACCAGTGGTTAATTGAAAGGCGATAGATGCCTTGTGCTTTGCTTTGTTGTGAACTCACTGCATGGCGTGGGTCCAGTTTCACTGGCACAATAAGCACCATATGTTAGCCGAGTATCTAGCCTACTACATTCACGCTAAAATACAACATCCATGACGCCATCTGCACATGGATGTATACATCGAGAATGTGCAAAGTTTGAAAGTTTGTGACGTTCAACGTGGGTTGTCCTTCCCGCGGCTAACAACTTCACACAAAGTGTCTCCCCCAGGTTAGCTTGTTAATGGTTTCATACCAGCGAGCAGCCTCTCAACCTACAACCAGGGAACGAAGATAGGTTATCAAACTATCGTAAAACGTCGAGTCCCATCCATATATCAACATACAAGTGACGTTTGATAAGCTAATCGCAAACAATAACGTCGCATATGCATTGATGAGTGCTAAAGAGCTAGCTAACAGCACAGGAACCATAGCATGCTACTGTTAGCCAAGTGTGTACAAACACGTTAGCAGTTAAAACACTTTCTAACCAGACCAAATATCCGTTACCTTCAGAGAGTTACATCCGTTCAAATCCATCGCGTTTTGCCATTACTTGTGATACTATTGTAGTTGTTTTTCTTTATTCATACATTTCGTTTATTCGAGGAAATCACCGTGTTGTCACTTGTCTTTTGTCTCTTCTTTCAGAAAACGGACAATTCAACATGGCCGCGCGCTCGTTTTTTGGGCTGGAAGCCTTCTGCACGGCCCGCGTGCCAACCAATCAGAGCCCTGCGCTGAAACCTTCAATGCGCTCTAGGTAAACAAACACAAACAAACATGGGCACAAATCAAAATGTTTTGTATAAAAATATTTTATTATATGGTTAGCTACTTAGGGTACAAAAAAAACGTACAATACGAAATGAACTTACTGTCGGAACAGTTGGAAAGAATAAATACATAAAGCCAACTACTATAGTCATAGAAAACATCTGTCAGAAGTCCGTTCACACACCACAAACAATGATCTGATTAAAAACACTTCAATACTATCACTGATGATAACAGACAATAACAGAAACAAAATTTCTCATTTGATAGGGCCTTTGCTGACTGGTTGAAGTACAGTCAAAGATGGAGGTTAGGACTTTGGTTGGGAGTCGAGGACTCTGAAAGAGAAAAGGCACAGTGCATGAACAGCTGTGTGTGTGTGTGTGTGTGTGTGTGTGTGTGTGTGTGTGTGTGTGTGTGTGTGTGTGTGTGTGTGTGTGTGTGAGCACTTACCACTGGTTGTTAAACTGCTACTGTGTGATGATGACACTGCCTGAGGTTGGCCTACTTGTCCTTGGGCTCTTCCCTCTCAGCACATCTGCTATCTGGAACATAAGAGGAAGATATACAC
>OMKQ01067448.1:0-12791 GCA_900302335.1 Phycis phycis | reverse complement strand
TGGGCATGCATGTGTCTGTGTGTGTGTTTGTGTATGTATGAGAGTGTGTGTATGTTTTAATGTATCAGTAAGTGTGTGTATAACTCAGTGTGTGTGTGTGTATAACTAATTGTGTGTGTGTGTGTGTGTGTGTGTGTGTGTGTGTGTGTGTGTGTGTGTGTGTGTGTGTGCGTGTGTGTGTGTGTATAACTCCTGCGTGTGTGTTTCAGGGTGTTTGTGTATCGGTTTGTTCACATGTTTGTGAATCTGAGAGGGAAAATATGGTGACAGAAAAACTAAAATGGAGAATGTGTGTTTGTGAGAGAGAACGTTAATCATTCATTTTGGGCTGGTTCCATTCCTCGCGTCTCTCCAGACCTCTGGAACCGCTCTGCAGAGAAGATGAATTATAGAGTTATTATTTAATAACAAGCAGTGCAGAGAAAACGTCCAACAGACTCCTGGTCTCATCTGGTCTCGGGGTGTGCAGACGCTTTAACAACCAGAGGACGCTACTCCAGCTTTACAACGACTCATCTGCTCTGTGGCAGCACCTGACCAATGGCTCAAATAAAGTTTCTTCTTGCTTTCTGGTTCCTCAAATTAAATCCCAGTCAGACCACCTGCGGAGAACCCCTTAAAGTATTAGAGGTGGATGTGAATCTCGAGCTCCGTATTTAATGCAAAGCTCTGTCGTGAGGACACTCCAGGCGTCTTCACATGGACGCTGCAGGTGGAAAGAATGGGTTTATGAAGGATCTTGCTGTCTCCTCAGCTGTAATTTCCTACTTTATTGCACTGTTAAAATAATTGTCCACAGCATGAGTGCGGTCAGGAGGAACGAGGTGGGGTTTGTGCAGAGTGCAGCACCGTGTGTGTAAATATAATGAGGGGACCGGTACCCTGAAAGGATTCACATTGAGACCACTTTATTCATCCTAAGGGGAATTGTTAGAATTGCTCTGCTCAAGTAAAAATAAATAAAAATCTCATATCTTGAATATATGTACTGTATATATATACAGTACATATATTGAACAGAAATTGGCAGTGTATACAAATGGCTGGGGATAATGGCCCCTTAATAAAAGGACAAACCTGATTCGCTCTTAAGGACACAACATCAATGCACAGCATAGCTCATTGGCTGGTTTAACACAGCTTTTGTGAGATAGCCATGATTGGCTGGCGTTACCACACCCTTAACAAGAGAATTCACTCGATTGGCTAGGTTTTAACCCTACCTTAACAGGAGAGCAAACTTGATTGGCTGGGGTTACCACAGCCTCAAGGGGAGTCAAGCTGATTGGCTGGGGTTGCCACAGCCATGCAACCCGATTGGCTGGGGTTAACGGGGTGCTAATGTGAGTAGAAACAGTCCGGGCTTCTTGTCTGGCGGGCGAGAGGACCAGAACAACAAGGGCCTTATGCTGAGCTCGGTGTCCCGACACAACCCGGGCTTCCCCACAGTAAAAAGCCCCGCAGCCCGTTAGCTCCAAACTACCTGTGGCAACCAACAACAGCTGCTGTTCTCTGCCCCGACCCTGGGCTGCCTGTAACCTATAAACACAACAAGTCATTATAAGGAAGGAAAGGCCAAGAGTATGGAAATAATTACGAGAAAAAACTAGAAAAAATACACTCTAAAGGTAGAGGCTGTGTAGGGTACGGGTTGGTTCCTAAACAATATTTGTCTTTTTTTTTTATACGAGAAATGGGTTGGATCTGATAGCATGCTGGGTGATTTGGGCTTCACGTCGTTTGGTTTGGCGGGTCGTGGCTTCTGAATGAGGTCACAGTAGGTAATGGGTAGTGAGGCTGGATGAGGATTTGGGTAAGGATCATTAGTTACACAGAGACATCTTGAGAGTCAAATAAGAATCTCCCGCATATTCTTTCCTATTGATAACTTTTACACATGTACATTAAATTCCCACGGTAAAACTTGCGAAACGTTCCTTTGTCCAGATGACCGTCGATTTATCTTCAGACCAAAACTGGGAGAAGAAAAGGCGTGTCATTTGGAGTGGTGGGCCTGCGTAATGTGTCATGGAAGAGGAAGAAAGACCGTAATGAAGGGAAAAATGAGCTGCCTCTCTTCTCTCTGGCTGGTGCTTTGGATGACCAGAAGATCAGCTCCTCTGTCCAACCACGTCGCCTCTAATGGGCCCGAACATTCATAAAGAGCTAATACGCCCATTAGTCCAGAATCATTCTGCTGCTCTGGTGTTTTGGGATTGGGTTAATGAGAGTCCATTTGTCCCAAAATATCCCAAACCGACTGGACTGCTGCTGGGGGGAGGCCGGACCCCCAGACTCAATGCCCTTTGGTCACCGTCTCATTTTTTACTTTTCTTCTCGTTAGCTAATAATGTCCCAGCCGTTCTCAACGTTTCCCCTCACATTGTTTTTATTTTGCATTCATTTAGTCAGAGCGACCTCTGTGGTGGTGAGTCTGGGCTGTGTGATGGCTGTGTTTCTGGCAGGGCTTCCTGTGAAAATACACAGCGCAGTTCTTGTTCCTGTGCTTCCCCTTCCCTTTGCTCGGGGGGAAAAGCCAAACAGAAAAGAACCGGACCCCTCTCCCCGCTGACCCGAGTCCACATGCGGGACCTGCTCCCATTCCACCCTGGGCCCGGCGTGTGTGAGGGTGTGTGGTCCTACAGTGAAACACCCTCCCCGCCCCTCCACGACCTCACCGGCCAATGGCGTCAGAGTATGTGGGTCACGTGATGCGGTCCCGGGGTTCTCCACAGACCAAGCAGACCCGGGCAGGGATAAGTAAAACCAAGGTCAATAAACAACGATGGCCGGGCCGGAGGAAGGCAAAATAATCAGTTGGCCTATCAGATCATCCTCGGCCACCACGGGGGAAATTGATTGGCTAACAAAGACGGGCTGTCGGTTGGCCAAGTGTTTTTGTGGAGGCTTATCTGGCCGCTATCTGTAATCGTTTGGATCATGTGATCAATATGTTCGCAATCAGCACGGTGACACCGGACACCGCTGGCCTGGCGGCGCGAGACAACACAGAGCGCTGCTTGTCTTCTGTAAACAGGAGACGCACCGGCTGACCAATCACACAAGCCCGTCCCCCTCTGAAACGCATATCAGCAACTTGAAACAGCAAGAAGAAATCTCTGTTCTATAAGTGGGGCTTCTGACTCTGATGGCGTTAGTCTGCCGTATGAATGGAGTCACTCATGTCCATTCAAAGCGCAGTGTTTCCCGGGGGGGTTCTCGGAGCTGGCGACAAAGGATTTGGACTGGGGTTAGGGTTAGGGTTAGGGGTAACCCTAACCCTAACCCTAACCCAAACCGTTTCGGATGTGCGCCTCCTTTCTGTAAATAGTTGCGGTTGCATGTGGTTGGTGGGCCGCCCAGACCCCCCTGGATGTGAGGAACCGTGCGCTGCGATGTGATGCCCTCGGTGGTTTCTACTCTCAGAGCTCAGAGACCCTAGATCATTAAAGCAAAGGCGGGGGAACGGGTCTGTCCGCAGGGTGAAGTCATCGTGTTCCTCAAGCCGGGTGCCCCGAGGGTGTTTCTCTCTGGGTCTGTCTGCTGACCTCCGGGAGAACACCGACCCGGCCCCCTTCCCCCACCTTTTTACTGTTGTATTGTCTCCAAGGCAACGGCGACCTCTGACCTCTCCAGGAAGAGGGTTTAGGATGAGCTATGGCTGCAGTCACTGAGTGGGTCCACGCTGGCGCTGTGCAGCCTTGAATAAACACCTCGGGGTCCATGTTCTCTGAACCGAGACACGAGCGAGGTTAGTACGCTCCAATCCTTCGTCTCAGGTTCTGTTGGGTTTATCGACTCCACCCCCCTGCCTCACCCTGGGGTCATCCAGGGTCACTCTTCTGGGGTCACCGAAGGTCAACTCCACGCGGAACCTTGGTGGGAAGTTGGTGTGGTTTCGTCATCCAACCTCTCCTCTCTAGGAAATACTGAAGGTTCCCAAGAGGCCCTTTAGTGGAGGAGTATATCTTGTAGTGTGTGTGTGTGCGTTTTACTTTCTGCTATTTTGTCATTTAGCAGACTATTTTGACCAAACTCAATGATCACTTCTCATTCTTCCATGTGCCCCTATCTACTCCCCACTGTCTGTGTTTTAACGTCACACAGCGTGTGTGAGTGTGTGTGAGCCCTGCACTTGGAATCACCATTACCTTAAGCTAATATCTGGTCCCAGGCAGCTAGTGTTTATGAATAGTGTAATCACATACCGTGCTGCTATCGGTGTTGGCCTAGCGACGGTAACATAGCTATCTGGACGGGCTAGCGCTCGGCGTCGGTGTCTTTTCTCACACAGCAAGACGCCAGAGTCGGAGGGTTTTGTGGGAATCTCACGATAGTAGAACAAAAGTCCTGGCAGTTTCACAGCTTATCGGGAGTATGAGATGAGAGTGTTCAGCTGCTGCCTTGCTCACGGCACTATGTCTTCTGTCAGAGGAGGTTGTGAGGATGAAACCCAGCTGCTCCAATACAAGAGAACAGAGGCTGATGCTAAATGAGCTTCCATCATGGGGATATTCCAACACCTATCCGTATTTTATTAATGAAAGCTACTGGGGCACTGGCTCCAAACCCCGTGGACTGTTCAACAAAAGGCTCAACCTTCCTTGTCTCTCCTATTCACAGGACTGATGTTGACAACGCCATGTTTGTGTTTCCTTTGAGTCTTTAGGAGCGATGTAGAGGGCTAATGGGAGAAGGATATGGCATATAGAGAGTAATGAAGAGAGGCAACAAGAGAGGGAGGAATCAAAGAATACACTGAGACAGATGGACTTAAAGGCAGAGGGTTCCAGGCAGCTGTGCTGTGTGTGGATAGTTTGTGTTCCACCAGCTAGAAGCTGAGCAGAGACATCAGAGAATGATACGGTTAATTATCTCATTCACACATGGGCCCCATCACTATCCAAGGAAACCAGGAGAGTGTGTCTCCATGTGATTTGTGCACATTCATCTCACTTTAGCCCTAAGCATTACTTAATGAACAGCCAGCTCACAGAGGCTCTGTGTGTGTGTGTGTGTGTGTGTGTGTGGGTGTTAATGCGTGCATGAATATAAATTAGCATGTGTGTGCTGGTGTCTTAATGTGTGCATTAATGTAAATGAGTGAGTTAGTGAGTAATGAGTGTGCGTAGATCTGTGTGTGTGCATGTGTGTTAATGTGCACATGAATGATTGTGTGTGTCTGTGCATGGATGTATAGATGTGTTTGTGTGTCTGTGTGTGTGTGCCTCTCTGCTGGGTCTGTGTGTGCAGATGTTTCATGGTCTCCAGATATCTCCTGGAGGAGAAAGATCTGCTGAAGATCTGGAGCTCCATCGTGTTTGGGCTGCTGCCAAGCATTAGGAGGAGAGGAAATCACTCCAAATGTACAAATACCATCATTCACTGGGTCAGAGGTCAGCCCTAAGGGTGCAGATGGCTGACCTTAACACAACATTCAGTTCATCAAGAGGGTGAAGTCAGTTTGTATAGTAAACCAATACCAAAAGAAAGAAATTAGGATAATGACTACTGAAGGTCCTTGAGTAGATGTTCAAGGTAGTTCATATTTTTTTGTTTTTAGTCCTGTGATCACTGTTGTTTTATTGAAAATACTTGCCATAAATGTGCATCATTTTTGGATAAGAGTTGGATAACAGACGTCAGGAAATATTAAATGTTTCTGTAATAGGAATAACAGCACGCTCAAGTATCACATATCACATGTTCCAGAATCACATGGCAGCACCCCACTGTTAGTATGGATGCTAATAGCTAGATCCAGAAATATCTGCCCACACAGACATCACCAGCGACCACCAGGGTGAAGGCCAGGCAGGGGCACTGCCCATGTGAAGCTCAAACATGTCCAGTTTCCACACATCTCCTAATATCTACAGCAGCCAGTCCACCATCCCAAACTGACAAACTGACACCGACACCCCAGTAAGCAACCCATAGAAATACCCATTGAAAAATAAAGAATTGCTGTTTAGACAAACCACTGTCCGATAGTAGATGGCTCACAGGGGTCAGAACCTTGGTGAGGAATTTATTTGGATTGGATAGATTCCAACCTTATCCTCCGATCTCTCCATTCTCACTCAGTGCAGCCTAGAAAATCTGCCCCCCCTCTCTCTATCCTTTCACAGAAGATGATGCATCAACCTCACCTTTTCAGTTGAATATAAATGTCAACATCTATGGGAAAAACCATGAAATATGTCTTTTCTAGTGGTTGAAAATACTCTGCTGGAATGATGAGGTTTGATTCATGGTCTTCCAAATGCTTCCAGAAACCATCAAGCAGGTTGTAAAGTACTTAAATATAATGACAAGTACTACTTTCTGAGGTTATTTCTGCTTTTACTAGAGTGTAGGATATCAGTACTTTCTCCACTTCAGCCATTGTGTGAGATCTAGGATTCCATAGATGCAAAATATGATCAAATATTTTGTGTATGTTGTGTTCAGTTGATCTGGAGGCAGATGAGGACTGACATCCTATTGATTGTTGAGTTACAAGCAGACAATGGACAGGATGGGATTTTTTTCCAGAAAAATAAAAAACCCAAAGCGTCCATCTCTGCTTCCACGTATGAAAACACGGGCTCCCAGAGTATCCCGGTAATCTCCTTCCTGCTCACAGGTGAACCTTGGGGCACTTCCAACAGGAACAAGGATGTTCTGTGGTATCAACATTTAGAGAAGATCTTCCGTTTACATAAATACAAAGCGTCAGAGGAGCGGGGAGTCCTGGAGAAGAACCAGGCAGCCGAACGTTTGGACTGATTGTTGAAAGCCCCCTGCGACCGCAATCACAGGGAAATGCTGAAGCTGGAGCTCGAACCAGCAAATGGACCTATTCTGGGCGTCTATCATCAAAGCTGTTGGTTTTCTGTTTAGTCGGTTCCCAGTTAATAAACACAACCAAGCAGCTGGGTTAGCAGTCGAGTTCCCTCCAGAACCGACCCGGTGTGACCCATCGGAGTGCTAGCATGGTAAACACAGGTGTTAGCCTATAGCATGGATGATGATTCTGTTCCAGTCAGGTGTGCCAGAACCACAGTATGACCAAGTTGACGTCAGTCATCTGTGTCCACTACTTTAATACCCTTACTGTGCGACGTGAGATCAAAAGAATGAACATTTTCATTGTCGAAGCGGCCCATTCGTCCACGTTTTCAGCCCGCTACAGTCGATGTGAAGATGTGCTCTTCCCCATCTTATGCCTCCCCTGGATCAGAGGTTCCGCCACACAGCGTGTTCCCATGGCAGCCAAGAATCCGCCCGCCAAGCGATGGCTCATCGCTCATCCCCAGGTGGCGAGCGATGTGCCGTAAGCTGGAGGACCAGGAGGAAGAAGCGCTGTGCGATCGCGGTCGAGTCTCAGATCCACTTGTGGGGGCGCCGGGGGAGATACGCTGTCCTTGGGAAAAATAAAGAACCAGAAATGTTTTCCCGCCACTTGGCCAGCGCGGAAGATAGCCTTTACTCTGCCGCCAGCGCTAATCCGGATCCGTCCAGATCCGCCCGCGTGTGATTTGGCGCTCGCTCGCTGTTGGATCCTCTTCCAGGACGTATCGGCTGTGAGTCAGAGTCACTCGCGGAGAGATGCGAGTCAGAGTTACTCGCGGAGAGCGTGGAGTGCAATCCCTCAACTGCCACATCCATCGCTACAATTAAACAGCTATCTGGAGGGGGACCAGGAGGTGACATCACATGGTCCACGCATCCAGCATGTGTGTGTGGGGCCGACTGGGAGTAGCAATGCTGACACTACCTTATAAACGTCACAAGCATTGTGTACATTCAGCAGATTTGATCAGCGTTGCCTTGTCTGACTGTTTCATTTTATGGTTGACAAATGTTGGTTAAAACAGTCCAGGTTGGTTGCCGAAGGTTACAGAGAAAGTCAACTTGTAAGAGTTGATGTGCAGGGTTTGGTAATAACCTGAATAATAATGATACAGCCCATATTACAGCAGCTAGATGTTCCAGGTAGAACCTCGTGGAGGTCTTGGAGAACATAAACACCAGGTGCTGGAGCCTCACCAACCACCGACCTCTCGGGCCACGGCACCTCGTCCGACGCCTTTGGCCGGTTCTGCTTCCAGAAGGGAAACCGGGCCATTGCAAGGCAAGTGGGCAATGAAAACTCAATTAGGACCTCACACCTCTGCTTGCTCTGACGTGAAGCCATCCAGGTCTTCGCTTTCCCATTTTCCTTCCATCGCCTCGACTCAACGTTTAGCGTCTGGATGGAGCCGCGGTATTCCATATCTAATTATCTCAATCACGCTGGCGTTCCATGTTTTTGCTGGTCTGTTGCTCCTGTGGTTTTTCTGTGGTTTTCGTTTGGGCTCATTTTTAAATGGTGGGGTGTCGCTGATGGCTTTTGAAACGGAGAAATATCTGCACATGTAATAAATCTCCCGGTGGCTGTGGACAGAGACGCAGTGTGTTTGGTGTTAAGACAGTTCTAACTGCTTTACCCGTAAGAAAATGAAAAAATTGGCAAGGCAGTGTTTCGGCTAAATTAAGTCTCGTTTCAGAATGCTGCACTGCCCTTTTGTTGGAGTGCTGTGCCTTTTTACTGCTGCAAGGCAACCGTGGAACCTCTACGTCTGGACCGACAACAATGACGTTAGCCCCTTTTTCTACACTTCACATTTTTTTCCAACTCTGGGCTTCTAGGCCGCTCCGCCAAGACCGTGGGGAGCATACAGCAGGAAAAGGCGAGACACAGTGTGATCTGGGTCTTAGGCATCCTTGAGCAAGACCCCTAACCTTCATCTTCTCATTAATAACCAGCATCTACAAAAGTTGCATTGGATAAAGTGTCTGCTAATTGGCCTAATGATTATTATAGGAAATGTTTTTTTCTTAAAGTATTGTCTTTTTAGCAAAAGCGTATGACTAAAAAAATCTTATTTACCCGAAGCACTGTATTGTAGCCATTGTAATGAGTTATTCAACAGCTGGGTCTCATGCACTATGTGTGAACCTCACTGCTGCGGTCTGTCATCTGTTTAAAAGGCCCAGCTGAGAGCTTCAATATCAGCCTACCTCCCAAGTGTTGCTGCATTCTGCAAGCAATTATCAACAACTCTCTCCCCCCTCCAATGTGATGGAAGCCATATTTGTTTCATATATTTCTTCTCCTCCTCATCTTCCTGCTATTATTTATTATTTAGTAGATGAGCTGAGGCCATCATCCAAAGCGACTTACAGTGAGTTAAGATGTAATAAAGGAGAAGAGGGGTTAGGGGTTACCTTGCTCAAGGATGCCAACAGGTAACTCCCCAGCCCAGTAGAGTACTCTTCCTCTGGAGGAGAAGCACCATGAGGAGGAGGAGGATGAGAGGAACTAGGGTTGGAGAAACATGGAGAGGATCTGGTTATGGAGATAGTTTCAGCCACTACCATGACTCACTCAAAAAGGGATTTTATGGTATTCAATGAATCTGGCAACACAATGACATCATGGATAGTTTCTTGATAATAAAACCAATGAGCATAATGAACCCCTCTTGGTGAAGATACGGCGCTCAGTGGTGGAGAGGAACCATCTTTACGGTGGCAGCATCTCGTTATCACACAGCGTTGGAATCCACAGGGGAGTTCAGGCTCAACAGGCCATAGGTAGATTGAACCCTTTCCCTCATCAGGGTTATCAGAAATCTATCAATCATCCACTGAGGAGAATCAATTTCTGATCTTACAATATTAACAGAAACTGTATTTTTACTAAGACTTAATGACTGATCTGATGTGATCTTTTTTTCTCTCCCCCAGAATATACGAGCAGAGAAAGAGAAAAACAACGGATGTTTCTAACAGTAAATCCTCCACCTTTCGTAACCTGTGGATATCTGGAGATCATACAAGATAATGAGGGACAATTTAAAGAGAAAAGGCATGAAATTTAAAATTTAACATACTTTGCTTTACAACAGTGTCTCTAGCTGGTCACCACACTGCAAGCCAAACATTACGTCCAATGTTACGTCCAATGTTATTTTTAACGATTGCCTCGCTCCCTGGATCAAAAGTGTGACACGTGACTTCCTCCTCCAACCAATCACAGGCGCCAGGCGCCAGCCTCCAGCTAGCCCCGCCCCGCCTCTTGCCAAGGTCTCGTTGGAGGCCTGCTAATGCGATCAGCGAGCGAGGCTGCCGGGACATAAAACATAACGGGAGGAACGAAGCGGGAAGAGTTATGGAGCCGGGATGAATAGTTTCCCTTTGAGTTTGGTTCCGTTCGGTCCAATTTATGGCTTTCAGCTCACTCCTGGGCCCAGCTCTCTCCCTGTGTTTCTGGGCTTGGCGCTGCTTCGGGTAGAGATGCTTTGCAGAACCCTAGATGCTCCCGAGCCAAACATATGTTGGGTTTTGCCAGCACTCCTCCCTCCACACCACCCCAACCCAACTCACCCCCTTGGAGGGAGGAGGAACCTGTCCAAGCCCCTCCTGAATGCCAGAACCAGGAACGCAGGAACCGTCCTTACTGCAGACGGCGCTTTGAAAGAACGAGCCAGGTGGCCCCAGAGAATTGGAAAGTCGCTGTTGCTCCTCACGACTCAACTCAGCTATACTTCACTCGGCTGGCACAACAGACCCTGAACCTTGACCCCTGAGGGAGAATTAACGCCTGCCATTAATCTGCTACATCCTCCTGTGTCCGTAGCACACAGAGATGGAAGAGATGGATGTGATGTCTCTGCTGCCTCCCTACGCCGCCTCGCTGAAGCTGTCCCAGCTGGTGGAGTTGTTTGAAAGAAACGGGAACCACGTTGTAACAGCAGAGACATCCATCCTCAGGGAACACGTTGGCCCCTAGTGGTGTCAGTTGGCCGCCCTGCCCTGTGGCACTGGTGACGAGGCACTGGAAACCTCCGCCTCCTTCGCTGCTTCCCTCCCCTTCCCGGGAAATGGACACAATTGTTTTCATTGGGAAGAATTGCAGCTTCAGACACCGATGAAGCTCGGTTTATACGCCGGCCACATCTGTGATTGAACATGTAGTGTAAACAAGTGATGTGATGTTTGTTCTCCTGAGGTGTTCCTCAAATCCTCATTCCTCAGCGGCACATGTTCCAAAACCCTCTCCCCTCGACCTCCGAGACTCGTGAGAGAGAGATGATTAGCATAGACGCAGGATGACATCATGGCAACGCAAGGTGGCCACTCAGAAATGTTTCTCTGGTTCCAATCTAGGAGAACATTCTTTGGCTGTCCAGTCACACGACCAGGAGGAAGGAGATGTTGGTAGCGTTCTTCTGCACCACTTGCACATTCCTACTCGTGCTAGTGGGGTGGCTTAGGATGCACCTGTGTCCTTCAACCTTTCAATTTACACTTTAAACACAATCACATTGGAACTTTATTTAAAGCTGCAAATCCACTGTCGCTAACCGTAAACAGCTGCTCACATCAACCAAGCTTAAAAAAAAAAAAAAACCCTTTAATTGTAAAGGATTTACTGACTTAATTTAGACAACTCTCTGCACCAGGCAGGATTAAAGTAGTTCAGGACCGTCGTATCATGGCGTACGATAGTTGTTTACAGTCAAAAGTCAAAGTCAAAATAATAAAATAATAAACAATGTCGACAATTTTATTAGTAAGCATAGCATTGCTGTTGCTAAATATTTGTGAACCTATGTATTTGTCTGTTTTCTTCCTAGCAAGATGATGGGATGTTTGAAGTGAATCCACCATTTTGTGAGATGACAGCTTGTACATCTTTAAAGCAGGCTGCACACGAGTACTCCCATTTCTTTATCTACCGAGTACCCCGGTTCTACCTGGCTGTACCCTGGTTCTACCTGGCTGTATCATGGTTCTACCTGGCTGTATCATGGTTCTACCTGGCTGTACCCCGGTTCTACCTGGCTGTACCATGGCTCTACCCCAATACTAGAATTTGGTATTTTCTAAGCTGGTTTGAAAGCCCCAGTGTAGCTTTGCTTGCAATTAGCTCTCTTCCTGGACTGGTTAGAGATGCTAGCTCTTTAAAGCCATGGCGCTTTTAGCTCTTCACTGGTTAGGAGCCCTGGTGCAGTGTTGCTATGGGCTGGCTCTGCTTCACGTCAGAGAGGGCTTGGGCTGTCTGTCCTTCATCACTGAGCCTCTCTGCTGTCACTCCTGGCCAGATGTTGAGCATCACTCCATCACTGTGGTGCTGAGGCTGGCCCCTGCATGCTGGACCTGGTAACTCATACCATGGTTCAGCTGGATCGCTGACACACACACTCACACACACACACACACACACACACACACACACACACACACACACACACACACACACACACACACACACACACACACACACACACACACACACACACATACACACACACACACACACAGACACACACACACAGACATACACACACACAAACACACTCACACACACACACACACACACACACACACACACACACACACACACACACACACACACACACACACACACACACACACACACACACACACACGCACACACACACACACCCACACACACACACACGCACACACACACACACACAGACATACACACACACAGACATACACACACACAAACACACTCACACACACACACACACACACACACACACACACACACACACACTCACGCACACACACACACACACACACACACACACACACACACACACACACACACACACACAAACACACTCACGCACACACACACACGCACACACACACACACACATGCACACACACACTCTCAAGTACTACATACACTTACAACACACACACCTACAACACACACACACACA
>OMKQ01067427.1:0-16777 GCA_900302335.1 Phycis phycis | reverse complement strand
TGTGTGTGTGAGACAAAGTGCGCCATCTGGAGTAAGTGCGGTGCAACCGGAATGATGTCGCCTGCTAAAATGTTTTATGATATGACGTGATGTTATAACCCACTTCATCATAAAAACAGGTTTGGAAACCATCAAAAATGTGGAACTAACTGTTGGTTCTCGCTGTAACCAACAGCGAGAACTTTCAAGTGTCACTTTCAAGTGACATGAGTGTACCACAAATGATCCAAATGTATAAAACAAACTAAATTTAAGGCTGTGGCAAGAACATACACATATTAGTTTAATATGAATAAAATAGAAAATGTGATTATACATCTCATAGCATTAATGACAATATGTGACAAGTTATGAAACAGACACTAGTCATTTTGACCATTCAACATTAACAGAAATGGTTTAATATGATCAAACTAACAAACCATGGGCATTTAGCACTATTTACACAGAGCATAAATGTGCTTGAATTAGTTGCTAAGCACATTTTTACTCCATGTCTACATGTATTGTCAATATGAAGGAATTCCACAGTTTGTGGTTGGAGACAAGGTGTTCACATATGATACAAAGGGTTACACATTTACACAAGGCTCGTGTTTATGGAGATGATGTTGAATGTACATGACATTATTGATATTATACACCTACACCATCCATACTTCACTCTTAGTCCTGTGACCCACTTGTTGGGCCAACTGGGCCAGAGCTACACTTTATGAGAAAAGTATGGCTAATTCTCTTATATTTTCTTATCTTTGAAAAGATAAATGATGTACACACACACACACACACACACACACACACACACACACACACACACACACACACACACACACACACACACACACACATACCCTCTATTATATTCACCAATCCCCATTAGCAACTTGCAGTTCCTACAACCATGAAAAACACGCTTATTAAATATCCAGTAGTAGGAAATGTTGTGAATGGCTAACATAGCCCAAAGCACAAGGGTGAGTTCATTCAGGGATACAGTCAGCACATTCATCAGGAAGTAAAACAGAACAGAGTGTGCTGTAGGCCTACTAATCTGATTGAAAAACAGAGACCATTGTGCTGTGCCAAGGAGAAGATATTGCATTTATACAGATAAAACAAAAATATTTGGATGACTGGAAATTCTGAAAATAGACAGTACTCACACCAAAGGCCATAGAACAAATGTTTACTGGTAAGGCAAATGTTGTATAGAAAGAAAGCGCTTACTCTCCCAAGATCATAATAAAGCTGATCACATAATACCCTTTGTTTGTAGGTTACATACATTAGAGTAATCTCTTCCTTGATCACTCTTATTCATACACTTTTGACCTTTGTAGTGTTTCATAGTTACACTACATAGTTACGCCAGCATATCATCTATCATAATTTAAAATCTATGACAGATTAAGTATTTAAGGACCTTGCTATTTTGGCTGCTAAACTTGCTATCTCAACAAGTAATATCATTGCTTGTATCCATTAAATCCATAAATAATAAAGTTTATATTATATCATTACAAACTGATAAATGACATTCCAGTGTAATCCTTTTCAGTAAGGGATATTAGTTCATGCTGTTCTATACAGTGAAAATATAAAAGGATGGCTTTTTTGTGCTACTGTAAATATTTAGATACATTAGTATATGCTATTGCCATGCTATTACAACTCTGAAGAAAGCTTGGCGCCTAAAGGTTATTAAAAAAACAATTAGGTCCATGATGTGAACAATGTTGAATCCTTGGAAATAAAAAACTCTTCGTTCACCTTTTAAAAATGTTGTGCAGGTTCTGGTGTCTGTTGCTTGAGTATTACTTGGCTCAGCGGGAATTTTCACTAAGCAGTGTCTTGTAGGCAGGACTGTAAAATAATATGCTGAAGGAATATGTCTGACCATTGCGATCAACAAAGAAAACAGCACAGCGACTCCCATAGCAAAACACATTTGATTCTGCCTTCAAGGTATCTTTAACCCTTTGTGGTGGTCGTGTTTTGTTACTCACCAAATATCATGGGTCTGGTGGACCTTTATTTGGTTTTAAACAACACAACCATAACAATATGAGTAGAAATACTTAAAGGTATATGTCGAGATATCAGAGATATCAGATATCTGCATGTCTTAACCAGGATTGTTTCCAAATCCATCATTGTGCATCCAGAAGGGGAGTTTGCTGAGTTAGCATTTGCTTTCTGTTAACTGCTTCCACTGATTTGATGAGTTTGAGTAGCCTATGTGAGGGGAAGCATTTTGAATTACTTTGCAAAGATTGCGGTGTGCTTCTATCTCAATCTTCATTAACTTTTTTGATTCAACAGTCATGTTATAGGAATGGACAAATCATAACAAATTAAGCTGGTGAGAACTCTATTGATACGTTGGCTTCATGGTGATAAAAACAAATAAACTGTGCATTCATGTGTCTGTGACACATGAATGCACAGTTTATTGTATTCTTATCAGTCTATAGTCCTACAATTTGAGAGATAATGTCACTACAGCCCACTTGCAGGTGGGTCAGGCTCGATTTGGCCTGACCTCAGAGGAATCAATCAGAATGATCTTCCTCTTCACCACCATCAATCACGCACTCAACTGTGTACTGCATTTGAGCAATTAATTAACTACCAATTTGAGCTATTAATTCAATATAGCGCATACTTTCACGTAGCCTATACTTTCATTGGCATTAATAAAACATAACTATTCCATGAATTTACCTGAATTAACAAATCTATGGCCGCAGAATATTGACTTGAAAGCCGAAGAACTTCGTTTTGTCACGTCTCGTTGAGAAAAATAGTGGCAGTTTCAAACACAACAATGCTAGCCCACAATGACTAATTTCATGATTAATTACTCAACAATGATCAAAACACTATTGCTACCATTTAACATTCTTATGTTCCAATACTAGCGGTCCTTGCGATGTGACATCACGATGCACAAGCCCTATATCAGCCACCCCCAATTAGCGGCCTGCGGGCCAAATCCGGCCCGTGAGCGCAAAGTGTCCGGCACGTGCCGACCTAGTGACACTATGTCATGACCTGCCATGAAGTGAAATATCTGCTACTACCACTTGTACTACTAATCGTAACAATAATACTATTTCTATTATTAGCAGCAACAATAACATCTGCACATAAAACTATGTTTACTGGTCCAATAAAAAAAACAACTGACAATTTGGCCCTCGACTTGGCACCCTTGACATAATTTGGCTCTCAGTGAGAACTAATTGGGGAACCCTGCCCTATATAGTAGGGAGCAGTGGCAGGCACTCCATGTAAGCTGTGCATGCCCAGGCGTTTTGATAGATCTTGTAGAATCTTAGTTTTTTTTAAATTAACAAACCATATTAGTATTACATTATTTACTGTTTTTCGTCCGATAATTTCATTTTCTAACGACAATGACAGTTATGCCGCTGGTTTCGATCTCTATCTGAATCTACACTGAGAATGCTGCCTGAATGCTGCCAGTGTGCAGCATATTTTACGCACGCGCTCTGTCATCTCCCGCTTTGTCGTGAGAGAAAGGGGAGGGACTCAAAGCGCTGAGTTGAGGTAAAACAATGCCCCCTAGTGACTTAGCTATATTATACATTTCCTACATTTTCCTTACAGTTTCAGTGAGCGTCACAACTAATCCGTTGTTAATAATCATATTATTACATTGGAGCGGTCATTTTATTCTAAATACTGTACCCAGTTTAACTGATGGATGCGTTATCAACACACAATTTGGAAAAACCCAATGCATGTACTACTTCAAAACGCGATGACATCGAACGTAATCTAGATTACGAGAAATTTTAATTAAAGACAGGGTTGTTGTCGCTGGTTTGGTGACTGTGATTTACATCTCGATATAGACAATGTAAACAATTACCTGGGATCAGCCAAATCATTTAAACAACACTACGCTTCACTCAAGCCCCAAGCAATACCTCCCTTTCTCACTGCAGTCACAGCGCTTTTTCAATAGACGGCGCTATTTGTCCGTACATGTTTAGTTGGGGGAAGGGCAGAAGGAAAATAAGTACCTCTCTTTCCTCTCCACAGAGAACAACCGGAGCAGCTACCGTACGGGTGAAAAGACAGTTGCTGGTAATGTTTGTTTGTTGAAATCAATCGAGTAACGTTATTTTTGCACACGTAAACGGCGTCATGTTGCCAAATTCTTCTTTCTTATGCTTATCTATGTTTAAGTCCAATTTTGATATTTTTTTATATACATCCCATATGTCGATGGGCCTACTACTTAGTGACACCGCCATGTCTATTTTTTGTGTTCACTAAAATGTTAGCTTAGCTATAGCATTATCGTGCTAGTTCGACCAGATTCTCTGCTCGACCGTTTCCATTTAAAATGCGAATTGTAGTTTAATGGCGCGGCAGAATTGAGCATAGTCACCCAGAGCTTATCATATTTGTACCCCGTTTGTGCTACATTGGCGCACAAACTAACCACAAGCTAGCTAATCAGAAGCTCGCTAGCCACCATTATCACACGGTGTCCGTGGCGCTAATGTTCAATTCGATTGCCGATGTCGCTAAATGGCCTACTACATAACGTATTACAACCAGTGTTTTTCCCAGTTCAACCTATGCTTTTTCAAAGAAGGTAACGCGATCAATTGCACTCTTCATATAGTGTTCTTGAGTGTTTTTATAATTGAGGAAAGTCGTATCATGAAAGACTTGACGATTATCAACTAATCAGCACACGTGTCTATTGCAGAAATGTGTTAATATACACTGTTCTTCCAATAATGCTCTCACATGCCATGCTACTTATTCTTTGAGGACTTTATTTGCGTTTCCGAAGTTACCGTCCTATTGACCCTCCTCTCTTCTCCCCTCCCTACACCCTAGCTCTTTGGAAACTACAAGCTATTTACGTAACGTAATAATGGGAGGTATGTATAAACCAAATCAATTTCCTATCAATGGACACTGACGAATTAAAAAAACGAATTAAGTGATTGAGCCATTTGTCATATTGTAAACTAACCATCATGCACTACTTCTCACTCCCTCAGACCCATCTCTTCGAGACTGCCCTCTTGATTGTAAAGTGTATGTTGGAAACCTGGGCAATAATGGAAACAAGACAGAGTTAGAAAGGGCCTTTGGCTATTATGGACCCCTTCGCAGTGTCTGGGTAGCCAGGAACCCCCCGGGCTTTGCCTTCGTAGAGTTTGAGGATCCCAGAGATGCCAATGATGCCGTCAGAGAACTAGATGGAAGGTATGACTGTCAGACCTACCATGGGCTGTTTATTAAGCTGTGTTTGTCTGCATTTGAACTAATGTCCCAGCTGTGTTTCAGGAATATGTGTGGCTGCAGAGTCCGTGTTGAGCTGTCTAATGGGGAAAAGCGCTCCAGGAGCCGTGGACCTCCGCCATCTTGGAGCCGCCGTCCTCGGGATGACTACAGGCGCCGTAGTCCCCCCGTAAGACGCAGGTAGAGTATTTCTCACCTAAAGTGCACTCTAATACTTGTCCCATGTTGTCACGTATTAAGATGTATCACAGTACCCTACATGAAGTGTATTGCCTGCTCACCGCTCCATGGTACCCAGTCAAAACGCAAGCCTGGCTGTTTTAAGTTAGCAGACTTCCATAAGCGGGTAAAAACGGTATTATTAATTTCTGTTTTCAGCCTATGTTTTCTGTCATAGATCGGGTTGCCACAAAACATCCAGTAATGTCTGGATTAAAATGTTTTATGAATGCAATAACAGGTTTATTTATTAATACCGAAAATTTGCAAAAAAATTACAAGCAAAAATTTTATGGGCAGTTTTTCACATTGATAATATTTTACGTAATTTTTCAAGGTCATTTTAAAGGGGCAGTGTTTAGGATTTAGGAAGTGTCATCTCGAGGTGTGGTGGCAGATTGCAACCAACTGAATACCCCACCTCCCCTAACCTTTCCCTTTCCAACGATGTAGGAGAAGCTACAGGGGCCTGTCCTGGCATGTAAATTGCCAGTACTACAAAGAATGATATCTTGTACAACAGCGAGTATCCAAGTATTTAGGTTCATTCGTAGATTTATAATTTGTATTTAGTCTGTATTAATATAGGCCACACCTCCTTTCTAGAGCTGTTTGTCCGTTCTGGGTTACCATAGAAACATAGCAGTGCAACATGATGGGCTCCGTGGAAGAAGTGCCACTCCCTATGTAGATATAATGTGCTAAGTTTAAGGTAACAAAAGCACAATTCTTCTTAGGATTATACACTAATTAAAACCTACACATGTATATTCAATTTCTGCCAAGTCTGTTCTGCTAGATGCCACTAAATTGTACACACTGCACCTTTTTAATGCCACTCTGTTGTGTTATTGTAAAGGTCGAAGACAAATGGCAAAGATTAGCATTTCAAAACGAACACTAATCAATTGAAAAGGCAACCTGAGGCAATTGTATTATTGGCATGAGGAAACCTTACTATTTACTTTTCTACACATGTACATTTTGTTCTCAGTTCAGCTGCCATCTATATTAATAAAACTGAACCCCATTGCAGAGTCACCACCACGCTTCTCACCACCCCCTGAGTCAGTCAACTAGTCCTCTTTCAGCATCATGTGACTGCTGACCACCGCCTCCCAGTCAGCTTGGCTGGTGTTTTCACCTGAGCCAGGCGCACCGCCGGTCGTCAGGTTCCGCCAACCTTATGGTTCCTGAGCATGCGGTTCCCAGCATCCTCCTCCTCCTCCTTCCTCCAACCTTTACTCGGTCAACAGCGGCCCACCACACATTATCGACCAATCAGCATCTTTATTTTTTTTTTGTCCTATATTGAATACTTCTACCTATGGGAACAGCCCTTGGCTTACACTCCCTAAAAGGCAGGGACAATCTCCAGCTATCCCCTCAACAACCAACCCAGCACTTCATATCTCCAACATTCGCATCACGTGGCAAAGCCTCTGCAATTCGACCTCCCTCAACTTCAGTCTGGCCTCCTTGCGCCATTTCTATCTTGTCCAAATCCCCCCAAAATAGTAAGTTGCTTTTATCCTGCTCTTTGTAGTTCTAATGCTTACGGGGGCTTTCAGACTGCTTGATCAATTGCCCTCAGCAGTTATTACATTTACACAACAAAAAATGTTGGTCATCCTTCCCCGTAGTTGTAACAGCTATGTAACAGCTTTTTGGTTTAAAATTTTGGCCATCAACATTTGACCAGTCACATTAAATGCCTTAGATTATTTTTAGGCAAGTAGGCAAAATTCCATGGCTGTTACACAATCTCAACCTATGAATGACTGAATGCACTAGGTCATTTTGAGTTTGATCCTGGTTGTATCCCTTTTTCCTAACCTATAAAGGTATACATTGCAAACATTTGGAAACCATCTCATACCTAAGTTGATTAATTATTGAATCCAGATCTTAATGAATCTCACCTGTCAAGATGCATTACCAAAGTGCTGATTGCCAGTTAATGGTGAGCCCTGATATTATTGCCCACCTGACCCCTTTCTATTCGATTATCTGGTTCCAGTGGTTGTTTAAAAAGGAATAAAGACATGCATTTCAGTCAAGATGCAGCAGGCACTACCTTTTAATTTGGGAGCCCTTTTTTCTCAGACATCCAGAGGTTTTGCATATATATAACTCCCCAAATCCTATGTTTTCTCATCTAACCTTCTACTTAGATCACCTAGGAGGAGGAGCTTCAGCCGCAGTCGCAGCAGGTAAGGACCTTTTATCTTACTGGTCATAGTTGTAATATTTAATGGAAATTATGCACTTTGCAGTTTTGAATCATGAAAATTGTAAACTTGAATATCAATTACTTTTCACCTTTTGTCAGGTCTGTGTCAAGAGACAGGCGTAGAGATCGGTCTCTATCCAGAGAAAGGAACCATAAGCCCTCAAGATCCTTCTCACGATCTAGGAGGTAAGTTCTACAAACTGGTGAATGTAATGTATGTTTGTGATTAGGATTTTGTATTAATTTGATGTTTTTATGGGTTTTTTTTTAGTCGCTCCAGGTCGAATGACAGGAAGTAAAAGGACAACGGAAGACTTAAGCTTCTTGGATCTTGTGGTCAAGATTCTACTTTTTATACAGGCATTTTTTTTGTATTCATTTTATTGGTCACTTCCATGTTTTCTGTGGACAAACTATCCAATTAACAATCTGTTTAACTTAGGACTTTTTTTTCTCTCCCATTGTTTTAGAGTTGAGTAAAAAAAAAAAACATACAGCGTGAGACCATTTTTTTCTTTTGTTCCTTAATCATTGCAAAAATGAAGTTATTGCTGTCTTTCCTTGCATGTAAAGATGTCATCTTGGGATTTCACATTCCATGATCATCCCTATTTTTGTTTAACTGATTGAACTGCATTAGTTTAACTGATTGAATTAAAGGTTATTTGATGTTTTTAATTTGCTTCTGTCTGGGTATCTTTGTCATAAAAAATGCTGGCTGCTTCCTTTAGAGGGCGACAGTCATATTTTCGTCTTTATTTTTGTTTAATGGCCATGACGTGGTGGTCTTGATGGAATTGTTCAGGTCAATAAAAGATAGTTTGAAATAACTATTCACATGAATACATGTATTTTATGCTGAAAAAGCAGGGAGAAAATGAGAACTGAATATAGATCAGCTTTTAATTTAATGAAACAACCAATAACTGTTGCATGCTTTAACCGCACAGGAAACTGATGACCACACTTGCAAGATACTTCCTTATGCACATGCATTGCCTAAGTGCCATTGCAAAGCTATGTCAGTGCAGTCAGTTTGCTTAATGCAATGAGCGCCTGAATATTCTTGGTAAGTTGTCTTATTTTACTGCAATGACTTAACCCAACAAAATCTAGCAGTTTTGTTGATAAAGAAATAGTGATTAGTTTCAGAAAGCATATTTAATGTGTCGGATGTGTGTGGATAATTGTATACTTCAAATAATTGTTTAGGTAAGAAGAATTGCAATTATGTCAAATCAGAGATCAAGAAAAGTAAAGATGGGTTCATCCCGTCGCCATTTACACAGAACTGCAATATCGGCACATGATGTGACCCCAAAAACCAAAACAGTCAGAGACTTTATGCCAATGGTAGACACCGACTCTCTTAAACTCAATTACTCTGAACATGGAAACCAACTTGTTTCAAAACATAGAAACACAAGACAGAATGATTTCAAGGAACACATTTCTGAAAAATGGCATGAGACAAGAGAGGACATTGCAAACGCGAGTGAAAAATGTAGAAGCAGCTTGATCAATCCACCCTGCACTTTTGACACTGAGGTACACTCCAACCAGTCACTGAGTGTTTCACAAAAACCATCTGAACTTCAAACAGAGGACGTGCTTGGAATTAACAGAACTGAGAATCTAGGTATGAGTGGGCCACAGGAGTATACTGGAAAACTGTGTCGAGAATTGAGTGAAAATAAAGCTGTTACACAAATTGGGATGTTGCCAGATGGACACTGCGAAGAAACAATGCTGCAAATGTCAAAAACGTCAAATGACAATAGGACTCGAGAAGTGAGTCAGTGCAGTGGAGATTACTTGCATCCAAGGCTCAACAGCTCTTTGTATTCACATCTTCCTGATCAGTCTTTCACAGGTGACATGTCCAATTGGCCAAAGGAATTACCAGACAGTATAACACATAAAGGAGAACATCGAAATTATATTAGAAAAGACAATATCAATAATTTGGCAGTCTCCTTGTCACCAGGAACTATTGCTGAAAGTCAGGACTACATATTTCAGTGTGAATATGTTTGTGGTGATGTGCAGTCTTCAATTGAGAAGGAGCATGAGGTGAAAGAGTACGTGAACCCATTATTAAGACAATTTGAACTTCCAATACAATCTATGGTGTGTCCATTACTCATTGAAGTACCCAGCCAAGAAGAGTCTGAACAAGAGGCCAAACAAGAGCAAATGACTAATACCACACCTGATTCAGATGATGCTACAGGCAATTTTGGCACAGTTGTTGAAGGCCAACGACTTCTAACCATACAAGACACTTCCAACCCTGTCAACTACCAGGAAAAGAAGAAGTCAGAATACTCATCGGCTGATGATGAGTATCCATTTTTGACTGGGAGAAATTACAATATTTCCTTCAACAATGGGACTGGGGGAAATAAAACAACAAAACAACCAATTACAAATGCAGAATTAATTGAACCAGAAAATAATGAAAGTGGAAGTGAAGAAGCTGGGAATCTTGAGTCAACAATAGAATTTAAAGATGGATGCAATACTACCAATATAACAGCCTTAACCGAGCTTAACCCACAGTCTGAAGATGTTGTGCCTACTTCAAGTAATTTAACCCTCAGTGATTGTCACAGTTTTGATCAATTGCTGGTAGAGAGCTGGCTATCAACTAACATGACAGATTTAAATCTTGTGGCCACAGTTTCTCAACATTGTCCCTTGTCTGGAGAGAATCAATGTAAATCCAAAGCAATGAATGCCCCCACTTCATCACAACAAGCACACGTGGGAGTGCAAACTAGCACAGGGATCTCACATTCATTAGGAATAACGGAAATTGCCGTGAATGAGTGTTATCTTGAAAATAAAAACGAAAACACTGTAGAGATGAAGCCAGAGCCAGAGGAAGAGAAAGCTTTCCCACAGAACAGCGAAGGTACGGTCATAGATTATTCACATTCAGATAAAGACGTCTATTTCAAACTGACTGAAGTGGTATCGAACAAAGAGCAGGATGGTGAATTAAATAAGAAATCCTCAAGAAAAAAGAGAAAGATTGGTTCCACTCGCATGACTTGTAATAAGGGGAAAAGGGGAGGGGTAGAGGGAGAAATAGTAGAATCTGACTTTTCTGCAGATCTTAACATGACCAATAAGTCTTTTGATGTTGAGACGAAATGTAATTCAGAGTTACTTGAGGGGGGAAGACTTGGAATGTTCACAGACAAAGGTGCCGATTGTCTTTTTTCAATACCACCTCAATCAATGGAGATCAAGGGAGAAGGTAGTGAGGACATAATAGATAAAGTGTGTAAAGAAAAAAATACAGGGGGTGACATAATTCACCTGCCACCAGAAAGTTCATTTGATGATGAAGATGACAGAAAAGAGGAGGAATCTGAGGAAAAAAGTAAAATTATAGAAAAGATGAAAGTGGTTAAAGTTCCACTGTTCAAATCCCTGCCGGAAAGAAACAGCCAGGAAATCTCAGAAGAAATGCCATGTCAATACCATGAGGAGGACATGTGCAAGGCTGCTACTGGTCCACACAAGAAAGACTACAACAGGCCACCAGTTGGAGATTTCTCCATGCTTGCCCAGGAGCATTTCGAAAAGGAGATTACTCCTCACAGTCAGGACATTAGCAGCTCAATGCTATTTGTTCAGGTTTCTGATATCAGGAATAATGAGGACAATATGGACACCGCAGGCCAACATTCTCTTGCACGTTCAAATTTAGATCAAATTAGCTGCCAAGAGAATCAATGGTCCTTCCCAAGTGTTAAAGACGATGATAAACATATTTTGAGGAGAAGAAAGATGGGTTCATCCCGCTGGACTAAAGGAACCACATCAGGGTCACAAAAAGGTTTCAAAGAAGCATGCACAAAACAGGACCAAGAGATAGAAAGGCATGCTGTGAAATCTGAGAACATTTCTGAGGAGGATCACAATAAACTGCATTTTAAAGATAACAAAGGAGCTGAGAAGGTTGTGACTGATGACAAAGAACCAAGCCATATAGATGGCAATGCACACCGGTCAATGAGTGAAAAAAACATATCTGCAACTCAAACCATTGAGGGAAGGAACCTGGGCTCCACTCATATGACCTTCAGAATGATGCAGATTAAAGAGAACATCCAGAACATGCAGGAGGTTGATAGTGAGGTCTCAGAAAATAGGAAGATTTTCAAAGATGAGTTTGAAATAAAAAAAAACAAAGATAATGATACAGAGCAGAATGGCGAAAGAAGTTCTGAGACCCAGTGGTACCCATCTGTTGACACTCAAAAAATAAAAATTAAAGTGAAAAATGAAGGAAACCAAGTGACTGGTGTAAAACAAGTGGACACGATTTCAAGTGGTCTCCCTTCAGAATTATTCAATCACTTCAACTTTGAGGGTAGAAGAAGGAAAATGGGTTCTCATCGGAAGTCAAGGGGACAGCACTACCATAAGAGTAAAGACCAAAGAGCCTTTGGAGATCACCGGAACCCTACAGAACCACTAAGGCAAGACGTTCATGCTATATCTCTTTAATGCACATTTTACCATGTCAATACTCTATTGCACTATTTACAAAGAGTAGACTTTGTAGACTCAGAATAGAATAACAGAATGAATACAATGCATTCACATACTGTTGTTTTCAGTCAGCAGATTACTGGAAATGCAACCCCAACCTTTGGTAAATAAAACTTACATTTTCAATGGCTGCAATAAAAAAGCTATAAATTCATCTAAAAGACATGAACCCATCAATGACATGTACATTATGGTAAGCCTCAAATCATACAGCAAAAAAAAAATTTAATCTGGAAATTGAAAGAGCAGTGTCCCTTTTCTGCAGATACCTCAAATAAGGGTGACCTCAGAGCAAACTGCTTTAATGTGGTGATGGTTGGAAGTAGCAATGTTGGCAAGACCTCCTTCATGAAAAGGGTTCAAAGTGGGTCGTTTTCTTCAGATTTCAGCGCCTCGATTGGTAAGCTTGATGTTCCATGTCTAATAACTACAACCATGTTTACATAAGAACTACATGACTCTGAAATGTACCAACACACATTTCCTTGTTTTTCTTTTAGGCATTGATATGTGCATTCAGGCATTACAAGTGGATGGGCGCGAAGTGATGCTTCAGTTATGGGATACAGCAGGACAGGAACGGTATACAAATCTGGAATCGCCCAATTCTCACTTCATAGAAATATACTACTTCATTGACAAAGACAACTGCTCTGACTTTGTTAGCCACAAAAAACTGCTACAGTGGGTCTTGCCTCAACTGTCTATTCAAATTCACAAAATAAATCAAAACATCACAAAAACATCTTGCAGGTTTATATAGTTTAAATATTATTGCTATCTATTCAATAGCAATAATAATTAAAGAAATCTGATGCTCTGATGTTCAAAAAATGCTGTCACATTGTTTGCTCAAAAGGTTTCACAGCATGTCGAAACAGATATTCCATAAAGGCCAAGCGTTCCTGTTGATATATGACATCACTTCTTTCAAGAGTTTCTCTGATGTCAGATACTGGATCAGCTGTATACAGGTATGGCTCTCAAGGCTTTATCCATGCTGCTTTTGTGCCAAAAATTTCAAGAGTGATGATGGGCTGTTCACCTTTAATAATGTTTTCTGTAGTATGTATCAGTGAGCAAATTAAAACAAAATGAAGGGCTCTGAACTAGATAAAAACACCTATTAAGTGTGGTTGCAAAGGAATTCACATTATTCTTGTGTCTAATTATGAGTCAAGCACCATAGGTGCAGGCACGTATTGTTATTGTTCGTGTTATTATTAGGGGGGGCAAGCACAAAGTACAGGCCACCCTATTGTAATTTTTTATCATATTATTCTTCCAGAAAGTCCTACCCAGCCATAACTGCCCACTTGTTTTTTGTGAAACTTTTCACAATGGTAGAGGGTAACTAAAGATGGCCCATTAAGAAAATGCACTAATTGGCCCAAAGGTGGCGCTAAAGCAGTCATCTGAAAATGCAAGTTTTGAACAAGCATATCTCCTAACTCTTTCAGCAACATGTAACTTCATCCACACGTCTCCTCACGATGAACAAATTTGCATCAAGAACCTATGATATACGCCTGGATAGATTTTCTGCCATTTCTAATTTTGTAAAAGAAACCCACTAAAAACTCAAAGGATCCTTGGTTTTAATACTAACATGAGGTCAATTTTTGGACCAATATCTACTTATATATTCATATACCTACCTATATCAACATCAAGATGGCAATTGGGGCTTGGCATCAAAACGGGCATGGCTTGTGGGAAAAAATACTGCAGTTCCTATCTCTAATGTTTGATTAGATTGGAAACAACTTTGAGACTCTTTAGTTTAAATGTTTTAACTTCTCAAGTAAGATGAAGGCAATAATACATTACCTTTATAGTAAAATGATGATTAATCGAATGGATGGCAAACAATTCTGACCTCTGCAGGACAGCGCTGGAGAAGATGCAATAATGTTGCTGCTTGGTAACAAAAGTGATTGTCCAGGACGCCAGGTTAATCCATCTGAGGGACAACTCCTTGCTAAGGTACAGTACAGGAACGTCCATTCGTACAAACCTTTAATGTGTAAACAGGGCCATGACAAATTGGGTAGTACCTTCCTTCGTTTAAATCTGATTGGTCCCTACAGATTTTTCAGAATGTTTTTTCCAAAATCATTGATCCCAAATCAAATCCCACAATAATGTGAATCAGCCCCTCTGTGTAGAAGTGTGAGCTTTCTTTGATATGCTTGTATTCCATTGTGGTATGCTTAAAATGTCAATATACAAGTTAAATACACTACATTTCCAACTTTCAGGAATATAATATTGATTTCAATGAATGCAGTGCTGCCACAGGTGAACACGTTGTTTCCAGCATTGAATTCCTAGCAAGGTGATAATTTCTTTGGTTTTTCAAATTAACCACCATGCTTACATTTTCAGGCATGGCTTGTTTTTTGTGTTGTAACTAATATGTTGTGTAATTGCCAGGATGTTGACTGAAAATTACCACAAATTAGAGGAAGGCATTGTTGTGCAAAAACAACAGAAAAAGAGCACAAAATGCTGCTGAGGAAGCTATGATATGCATCACGCTGTTGTGGCATGTATAAACCTCTTTGTCTATAATTTTAAGCGACATATAGTCGGAAAAAAACAAGTAATATATAATATACACGTAATGGTATAATGGTCTTTAATTCCTCTTACAAATGTTAAATATGGCCTAATGTGGGACATGCATTTATTTCAATATGTGTAGCCTACAGTTGTTCATTTTTTCCTATTTTAATAGTTTTAAGGGGAAATCTTGTGATGTTAAGGGGAACAGAATTACGGTAATTTAGTTTTAGGTCAGCCTCAGTTTGATTGAGTTTTCCTTTTTGGCTGGCCATTGCAATCGGGTGCAAATAAGACATAAAACAAGCTGGAGTTGAGGTACATTCTACATATGAGCAAATTGTCAATTCATGTTCATCCTGCATGTTAACAGCTTGTCAAATAGAAAAGGGAACCTGCCTTGGACTTTTACAAGGCCTAATGATTTACTTTCTTTTATGCTCATTCTAGTTATTCTCTTGCGTTTACATTTTCTATTTGAATTTAACTTTATTTCCAACTGTAGTGTGAACCAGTGGCCTCCAGTGTATGTCTACGCATTTGGATTTGTTTTTATTTCTGTTATGAGACCATTAATATTGAATGTTTCATTTATACCAGTTATGACAAAGAAATTTAACTGATGTAAATAAATAAGGCAAATGTTCCAGTGTAAATTACACTTTGTACTGGTAGATTTAATGGAAATTATTCCTATTTAATGTACAATCAGCTACACTTATCACCTGCTCATACTGTTACATGACACCATCTGCCTTTCTCAATACCATACACCAAATTCGGACTTGCATTCTGGGGTACTTGGCTGTCCCAAGTCCACACAAGTCACCTCTCGATACATCTTTCTTCAAATGGGTTGAGCAAGAATACATCCGGGCATGAGGGCAGGATTGGATTATAAAATAGTGAGGGTCCCCAATTTTACCATCAGGTGTGAGTATGTGAGCTATCGTCAGCCGTTGCCATGCCGTCTGCAATGCCATGGTATCCCATCTACTAAGATGTAATATGTTCTGTACCAGCCTACCCAGTGGACTGTAGCAACAGATATGCTTATCTATCCATCATACATCTAGGTGGACACACACACACACACGTGTGATGTCACAAAGGGAAGATTTTGAAACGGCTTGGCCTGGTTCATCACACTCACACCTGGTTGTAAAAAAGGGGCCCTTTAATGAGTGAATCATTGAGTGAATTATTTCCAGTGGTTCCAGGTTGGTTTGGTCTAACCCAGGGGTCGGCAACCATTATCAAAAGAGCCATTTTGACCCCTCTTCCGCCAAAGAAAAATAGTCTGGAGCCGCAAAACATAACACACCTTATAAACTTTTAAAAGTTTTAATCTTTTAGATTTTACCTGTTACAATCACAGAATATCCCTCATCTTCAGTTGGGTATTTTTCAGCGAATGCTGAGTGCTTGTTTTGAAAATGTCTTTCGACGTTACATTTTTTGTTGTTCGATAATTTCTCGCCACATATCAAGCACACAGGTAAGCCAGCGTCATTGGCGATGAGGGCAAATGAATCAGTCTACGCAGAATTAAACTCTATTTTAACTTCTGAGACTTATTCATGGTTAGTGCAGGGGTCGCACACTCCAGAAGCCGCCTGAAGGTAAAGGCGAGGGCTATAGACGATGATGTGACGTATATTTTTGTTGACAAAATATATAAAATAAAATAAGATGTTAAAGTATCGCCTCAAACCCCAAGATAACTGTGCAACAAAATAAACAGGGAAATGATAATATATAAATAAAAATAAAATGTTACCATTTTCATGGTATTTTTTTGCCAAATGGAGCCGCTACAAGGAGGCTGAAGAGCCGCAGGTTGCCGACCCCTGATATAGGCCTACAATAATTGTCATGTCATGTCATGTCATG
>OMKQ01067420.1:0-11094 GCA_900302335.1 Phycis phycis | reverse complement strand
CATGGTGGTTCCTTCACATTTTGAGGTCTGATATATACTCTTCATCTGGAACCCTGACATAGTCTACCTTGAAAAAATAATCTTCAAAAAATACAATTAAGTTTTTCACATGCACACACACGCACGCACACGCGCGCACACACACACACACACACACACACACACACACACACACACACACACACACACACACACACACACACACACACACACACACAAACATTTTGATGCAATCTGTTTGCTTTGATTGCAGATAAAAACCTTTATCTACAGCACTGATGGTCATGGGACCAGGGAGCTCATCTCCTGACATTCAGTAGGTCAAGGTAGGTCAAGGAGGTGCAAATTAGCCCTAACCCAATGGAACAGGAAACCGTGGCCTTGGTTTGCTTGTCTGGGTGTCTTCAATATACAGCAAACACAGAGCAAACACAACACAAAGACTGCAGTAAGGAATCTTAATATATCAATATATCCAGTGGTTAATTTGTAAAGTGGGAGGTCCCAGAATGCAGGTGGGGGGGTGGATCCGGCAGCTCAGTACGGGGGTTAGGTAATGGAACAAAAAAATACAACATATAGATAACCTAAGGTTATATTCTGACTTTTGGGTGGGCACAGCAGGGGGGGGTGGTATTGGGATTTTGGATATCGTATTTGAGGACGAAACGATCAAAGGCATTTGATCACAGCTGGCAAGTTAAGCGGAAACATTTTAAAGTTGCGCAAAACTGCATGAACCCATGCATCGGTGCATTTATTTTTTTTCAATTTGCCGATTCATTTTTCATAGTGACACGGGAGGTGGCGGATCCAGTAAAAGGTTCCGGATCCAAAGTCAGAGGTGGCGGAACATGTTCCGGATCCAAATTAAGCCCTGAATATATCTGTCTATACTATACCATATCAACAGGAGACAGAAGGAATGGTGCAGGATTTGATGCTCATTTTGTCTTCAAGTCTTCAAGTGCTCTTTGAAGGTTCCTTCAGAACCACGAGGGAGTGCCATGAAGGAACAACAAATACAGAGTTGGGAGTCAGATCTTATGGAGGTAGAACCACACACCACTATAGTGCAGGGAATAAATAATTGGTGGTTGCAAATCCACTAACTAATCCACTGACTGAATGCAAGAAAGGATTCAAACTTAATCTGGACACTACACAGCAGCCAAATGAAAAGATGCTTAATCCACACTCATGCGCTCACACACACACAGACACACACCTGCTGTGTGGATAATCTGCAGTGTGACCCTGCTATCTTATTATATATTACACTATAAACTGTTGAATGAATGTAATATCATTCCAACTCCAACAACGCACACACATCTAAAGTACACTCTTCTATATTTACAGTTTCTGCCCGTTTTTCATAAATGCTGAGAAGTCCAGTGGGAGTCAGATGATTGATTGTAATGAGCAGGGTGCTGCTGTGGCCCACAGATGACAAATGAGAAGTGAGGGAGAGGCATTGTCACTATCATACACTAATCATGATAGACTGTCCATTAATAAGCATTTAGCAGCCGGGGCTCATTAGCCACACAGAACGATTCATGTTTTTCATTTTCTTTGGTGAGGTCATATTCCACCTCAGTTGTGACCCACAAAAGCACTTTCAGTGTTTACTTTACTTTTTGCACATATGTGTGCAAACAAGTAAATGATGGCCTTTCCTCAGGAGCATTGTGTGTCATTGTGTTTCCTCAGGAGTATACTAACCCTAACCCTACCCTAACCATAACCCTAGCCCTAACCGTAACCGTTACCGTAACCCTACCTCTAACCCTACCCTGACCCTACCCCTAACCCTACCCCAACCCTACCCTACCCTGACCATAACCGTAACCCTAGCCCTAACCATAACACTACCCTACCCTGACCCTACCCTAACCCTAAGTTTCCGAGGTAGCGTTACCCGGTACGCCTCTACCAGTTGTTCCCGCACCCACTGGGTTTGGTAAGCCAAAGTTTTAAATTACACTTACGCCCAAGAGTGGCTGGTGATCCTAACTGAGGAGTGAAGTGTGACAAGAATTCATAAAAATTAAAATAAAATGAAGTTCAAATCCAAAGAAAGACCTAAGTTGAGCATGACGAGGCCACACAGCTGCATTCTTCCTGCATAGGGTTAAGGTTAGCATAGCTAGGGTTAGCATAGCGCCTTGCTGGTGCAAGCTGAGGATACTCCACAAAATGCTGCACAATACGATTCAGTTATTTCCCTGCTGAAATGAATAAAACCCATCTTATCACCCCATGATCCATAACCATACTGAGATGCCGTTTCAAGAACACTGGAGCACAATTTTACACAATGGGCTCAATGCCTCAGCAGGCCCATGTGCTCCACTGAAGGACTTCAGAAGTGGCCTGAGGAAATTCTCCTTCCATCCCAGGGCAGCCGTAAAAACCACTGCCATGTACCCAGAGTCTGATTACAGAACATTAGATGCTTTTAACAATCTTATTGTTTCTCAAATATACTTCTTTTGCGTTATTGATTTCCTTTGGTGAATCTACATTTACATATTTGGATGACGATTGACGATAACACAATTGAACACAATGTGTTCAATTGTGATTTATTACAACACATTTTTATGAATCGATTCCCAGTCCTAAAATATATTTTGCATTGCAAATTAATTCCGGCTCACAGCCATTTTTGCCTGAGCTAAATAACTGAATGAGTAGGAAAAAGAAAGTATCCCTTTTTGGAGCCCGAGTGGATAAGAGGTGCAGCTTAACCCGCACCGGAGAAGCATTAGAAGGGACAATGAGAGTCAGAGATGAAACACCAGATGTGCACAATGTTCAACAAGACCATTCAGCATCGACACTGCCACAGACCTGTGTCTTCGCAATGAGGAAAGTAACCATTGGAAAGAGAGACATTGAAAAAAGGTTTTTATTGATTTGGGCAGTGCAGCAAATGCCAGGGTGGCCACAACCACTAAGTACTTTTTATCTATGATTGGTATATCCAGGAGCATTTTCTACAACTACAACACAATCAGTTGACAGTTTCAGAGAGCAGGAATTTATTATCTCATCTCATCTCTTGTTTACAGACTTGGTTTCAGATGGATCTATAAAAGGCACAATTTCTCAATTTCACAGTGTCTACAGGCCAAATCAAAAACGTGGATATTTTGTTGAGTAGCAACAGTAAACCAACACTGGTAACTAGAAAGCTTTGCAAGTGCTTGCCAGAATAAAAGCATTACAGTTAAAACAGATAAAATACTGAACAACAAGAAGAAAGAGCACACAGCATGGACAGAGGCCTACTCACAGGTTAGGTCTAAATAATGTCACGAGACAACACAACCTAAATACAAGATTATAAAACAGTTGAAAATAAGATAAAACTAAGCAAATAATGACTAAGACAGCAGGTGTAAAGGATCATGCAACATTCAGTAGAAAAGATACCAGGAATACGACTTGCAATAGCATACATACAAAATGGAGGCCTCAGCAAGGACCATAAAACCTTAATCTGGTCTCTGAGCGTTCTCTGGTTTCAGATCACACTTCATGGTGCTGGTACTGCCCATCATGGCAGTTCTCACTGTGTGAAAGCCCTGTTACCTTGGTGTTCGGGTTCTGAGATGGTCAGTAAATCCATTTGACCCGAGGGCTCTCTTGAGCTTATGGGGACCAGAGGTCGCTAATATACGCCATGCTAAGCTGCGTCAGACCTAGCACGAGTTGCTAGGCACGTGTTAGCATATGTCACTAGGCCCAGCATTGTAGAATTGTACATCATTTATTTTTGGATTTGTATCATTTTCTTTTTGAATTGGATAACGAAGGAGAATGTGTTATCTAGAGGCTAAGGCAGGTAGGACCTTTTCATGATTACTGTGTGATAATACTCCACATGTTTGATAAGTTCAGGTTTCAAGTTTATTGTCACATACCAGATAACAACGTACATCATTACCAGCAGTGAAATTCTTGCACTTGCATTCTTCCTACACTGATAAATGCATAACTGGGCTATCCCTATAGTGTGC
Organism: Phycis phycis; assembly: GCA_900302335.1. Lineage (NCBI taxonomy): Eukaryota > Metazoa > Chordata > Actinopteri > Gadiformes > Phycidae > Phycis > Phycis phycis. Next base: position 7,063 of record OMKQ01067420.1, on the reverse strand, counting down.
TGGTCAAAATGTAAGCAGGGATAAAATAGAAACCCTTATTTTTATGTAGGTCTCATATTGAGGATCAGTGGGTATTTGTTTGGAGAGTGTTCAGGACCAATTACCAGAACATCTGTCTGCATTCAGCTGTACAAAGTGTTTGGCCATCGAAGCTCCAACATCCACTTTTGCAGTGTGGCAATCTTGTGGAGATCATTCGGTTGAAGGTACATCGATGGTACTGGAGCTGATTGGTCCAGAGATAACAATGTGCGTAACGATTGGCCAGAGAGACCCCCAAGAGTCGGATAAAGTCCCCTTTTATAAGTTCTGACTGTTGCCTAGGGATGTCGTACCCTCCATATAACATCCGGGTAATTACACAGAGTGCAGATATTTGTGGAGGAGGCCCAGGATTGTTGCTATTACACTTACAACCTTGGCTCCAGGGAAACAGATGGTGATCCCTTCGTAGATGGCTTTCCTGGCGTGTACCTGGTAGCTTTTAGACTTCTGTGCTGCTCTACCCCTAGCAACTTTGTGGGACTCTCTGTGCCTCACAGAGACCCCTGTCCCAGCTGCCTGGGAAGGAGGAGATAGGGAGATTTATAATGACTTCTCTCAGGAGTTGGTTGGTGGAGACGTCTGCAAGCACCCTATATAATAGCTCCAGGATGACGATTTGAGGTAAACATGGCGATTCAGAGTGGAAATCTCACTAATTAGCGAGTCGTGGGTTTGAATCCCACAGCATCCTACGGAGTGCGTCTCATTGTGGGACACTGGGACAGGACAGCTGATGGCTGCCAAGAGACCAGTAGGCCTCATCAAAAGTCCATTAGGCCAAATCAAAAGCACAGTAGACCTAATGAAAAGTCCAGTATACCTAATCAAAGTGATATAAAAGAAACGGTCCATCCACTAATCCTCCTTTTTAAGCCAGATATTGGATGAGAAATCGAGACAAAGCCTTGAATACAGCAAAGTCTCCAGCAGCCATGTCAAAAAGGCATTGTGGATCACTGTCCTGTCCTGCTTCTGAAGCACTGTACAAGTTAAACTGGCAATGAAAGCCAACACCATCTTTCTCTCTCACTACAGTAGATATTTTATTCAACAGTGGAAAGTCGGGACACACACAGCCACACACACAACCTATGACCCTTAAGCCAGGCCATCCTGATTGGCTACGACTGTGTGAATCCATATATATGCGGTCTAATCATTTATGCAACCTATCAATATATGTACATTTAAAGGTTAGTATAAGTGAATCAATATACTTCTATTTAGTATAGTGCTCTTACATGTCGACTACCTTCTGGATAAAATCAATGCCTTTCTACCATTCAGTTTGGATCAGTGAAATGGTATTTCAGTCACACGTACAGAATGTATGTCAAAAGAGTGTCCATTAAAGAGACAATCTTTTCATATTATTTGCTTGCAGTTGCTCTCATTGTTCAGCATATTAGCTTTGTAAGAGGGTTAGGGTACCATCTGGCCAAGGGTTTGGGCACCATTAGCAATTCTGCCGACTAAGAAAGACACTGGGAGCATGTTCCCAGCTGGAGAGCAGCACACAAGTAGAAAACTGTCATCCAGTTTGCACTTTTTAACAACCCCTGATGATCTGAGGAATCAAGTTTGCATTGTCATGGTGCTGAAGTTGGCATGCCTTCCACCCTGCGGATTGAGGAGCTCCAGAATGGACCAGATGTGCAGAGCGATAGCTGATGGCTGAGTTCTTACCGAAGTCATGGTGGTCTTCAGTGTGTCCATAGTTTCTTTGGTGCACCATCCATTTGACAAACTCTTTAACAGGAGTAATAGCATGGCGATCATCAGGCTGCATCTCCTTACTCTCGCTTGGTTTCAGAGTTGCATGTCAGCTCTAACTCCCACATCTTGGAAATAAGCACATGCTTTATAGCTGACAGAGATTCACCCTTTGATGCTAGCTTTCTGGTGGTGAAGTGCGTTCATTTTGAACTCTTCAGGAATAAGATTGTGACATCAAGGGGTTCCTGAGTTGGCTACTTCCTAACATTCTCTGACGGTGTCATAGGTGAGTCTTGTGTTTTCTATTGAGCTTGTCGCACTCTTTTTAGCTTTTCTATTTTTGTTCTTAAAGCAATCTCTCTCGAGTGTCTTGTTTTAAATATCCCTCTTGCCCCTGCCCATCACAGACTGCTTCCTTGCTCAATGGTAGACTCCCTGGGCGTGTCCTCTTCTGAGTCAAATTATATCCGCAGACATTCAGTTCAAAACCTGCACTACACTGAATCATATTAAACACTATCAAATTAAATTAGGATTCTTTGTTGGGTCTGATATTGGCAAAAAATATATGGGCAATACAACTCTAAATGTAAAAGTACAGTTGCAAAGCACAGGAAAACCTTTTGGCAGCGTGTGCTATAGAAAAGTGGATGGGGGGTATCAGGCTGAACTAGATAGTAGTCTGCTTGGCCTGGAAACAGACTACTATGTCTTGATTGGTGAATTCTGTACAAGTGTTTGCATTCGGATTATTTAACATCTTTCTATTTAACATCTTATAATTTAGCATCTGTTACACGACAAGGAAAAACATACCGGAAGGGAGAGGCTGTGTGTGTGTGTATGTGTGTGTCTCAAATCAACACATTTAGCTTGCTATGAAACATTTGCAATTCAAATAGAAATACCAAACAGTGGTAAATAATTCAATAGAGAAACACTCAAAGTTGGCCACTTTTAATGAAACTCATACTCTATACTCAGCACTCTAGTGTTTGCTTCGAGACGTGTGGTTTACTTTGAAAGAGTGGCCTCAACTCCCAGAGAGACCATCCACACGGGAGATGGGGGTGCTTTTAAATGCTTGGCTGCGTTGCCATGTTTTTAGCTTTAGCATCCCTAACATATACAGCTTCTGAGTAAACCATTATGGCTTGGAGCCCAAGGGAACCGCTCACATTCAAAGGGCATAGTTCCTCGAGTCAAGTCTATATTTGATGCCTCTGCAGCCATGCCATTGCTTCTGCTCATTGTATCTAGTATTTATACGCCTGATGAGTTTCCATGAGACTCCTCCATGAGGTTTCGACCTGGTCCGCTGCACTGTACCACAGCATGTTGGGCCAAAATGGATCTACGCCTTGAATTCCAGTCGCGCTCATTATCATTTTTATATCCAAAATGCATAAACACATGCTAATCTCACCAAATTATATCACGTTCCTTCATGCACAACACTAAAATAAGTGCCAAGAATAAATACATATAAAAAACACTATTGTGATATAAAAATATAACCCTGGTGATTTCAAACCTTTTGCTGCCAAGTGTTCAACAGTAAAGTCCATCACACATTGTTATGTTAAATGAAGAGCTCAGTGTTCTCCACCATGGAGTACTCGCACAGTAATCAGTGTGACGTGCCATCTGTCAAAGCTTCAGAACCATCTGCACTTGCAATCAGTCATGGCCCCTTTCTCCAGCAATCCCCAAATGTTATGCCTCTTATATCAACAGTGTTGCTAATTAATGGAATTGTACAGAGAGAGTAGAAAGCAGATGGCTTCATTATGCAAACAAATATAATCACATCCATAACAGTGTCACATTCAATAACGATTGACTGACATTAAGACGGGTGGCTGAACACAGTATAGGTGTTGAGTAACATCCAGGGCAGACCGCATGGAGAAGGAGAATCCACCACTCCAATAGGACAGACATGGTACAATACCTATTGAGGATCTTTCTGATTGGCTCAGGAGATTGTACCATTTTGAGCACCACCAATGGTACATCAACATACATCGAGGGACAAATCATGTTTCTGTTTCTGAAGCCATTTATTACCACAATAAACACAGCAATACGAGACAATGACATTTGATGTTATCGTTTTCTATAAATTCACCAAAAAGCAATTACAATGCCATTCACCAATGCATAACTTCACAAATAGTACTGAAAAAACAATCACCATCCTCCAGCCAAGAGGGTGAGGGTTAGGGTTGTAAGGGTTAGGGTTGGTGTTAGTAGGGTTAGTGTTAGTGTTAGGGCTCACCACTGATGGGATTAAGGAGTCCTGCGTGACAGAAACATTCAACAATGACAACAAGTCCACCTTCTAAATCACATTATAAGGGCAACAGTTAACCCCTCATTTTACACAATCTCCTACCTGTAGGCAAACAGGTAGACGATTACAGCATTAACCAAATGATACTGGTCAAACATTCAATCCCATCCAATATACAAATAACCTTTTACTTTTATACAAGTACAACACACAGTAAACTCACTTGATCACATACAGAGGTATGTGTCTGAAGCCCAGAGTCAGGGCCCTGACGTGTGCTTTGTGTTGCAGACAGAACAAAGGAACTAGGGGGATATATAGACAAGCTCATTAGGAGCAAGTGAGTTCAGGTGGGAGCAGATAGTTCCACTGCTAGTGTCTGTACACGACCTTTCTGTAGCCTGGGCTGTTCTCTTGTACCGAATGCTCACCCTGAGACAGACGTGTTCACTGCTTTTGTGATGTTTGCTTTAAGTGGTCTGGGATAGGGAGCAATTTAATTTCACATATTTTTCATCATAATTTAATGTAATGACAATGATTCAAAAATAACTGATTTAACAGATCGGTACACACATGTTGAGCAAGCCATCAAAGGAACGTCTCAGAGGACATCTGACTGTTTCTGTGTATAAGTCACCACAGGAAATGATTGTGCAGGGAACTAAATGCTTCTAATGAGGTGTCTTGATGTGAGTCCTAGTACAGCACTGTACACCACAGAAGATCATTCTCTCTGTTCAGAAGTGTGTGTGGGACAAGAGGACCTCCTGCAACAGCGATTTGCCCAATTGAAATGACCCTGGGGGGACACACCTCCAGGGTGGTCTGTACAGGTGATCTGTCCCCCTTCATTTGGAGGTCAGTATTTGTCAGGGTTTCCCTCCGAACCCTCAGGGAACTGGAAAGCAAAGACAGAAGCTAAAGTGCCTGCCTTGAAATTAATATGTTCATTCCTTCATTACAGGTTATTTTATCAGTAGGAACTAAAGCATATATTTCATGCGTGCACATGAGTTATGCAACACAATATCACACTAACAATATAATCAGTCCATACTATGTCTACTGGCTTAATTTACACTTGAACTGTATTTAAGTTGAACATAAATACCACTTACCAGGTAATGAGTTAACCAGGTCAAAAAGCAGAGTTGTTACAGAATGATGGGTCAGTCATCAGTACACCACCCTGCAAAAATATACAAACTGGTAATACAAATATAACACATTAGGGCAATATTATGGGATGCATTTAGAACAACTACTTTGTAAACAAAGCATTTGTATTGGACTTTATAGATATGTTTGTGCATTGGCTTAACAGATTGGCACAGTTTCCTGACCCACATTGTGAAGTCTCTGGCAATTATTTGCACATGATTGCCTTCATTTGTTTAATGACCAGTGTTCAATTTTAAATTCAGGCCAGGACAAAAATAATCAGTGTGTGTGTGAGTGTGGGAGAGAGAGAGAGAGAGAGAGAGAGAGATAGAGATTGAGACAGAGAGAGAGAGAGAGAGAGACAGAGAGACAGAGAGAGAGAGACAGAGAGAGAGAGAGAGAGAGAGAGAGAGACATAGAGAGAGACATAGAGAGACACAGAGAGAGACACAGAGAGACAGAGAAAGAGCAGCAGAGACAGAGACAGAGAGAGAGAGTTGTTAGAGATCTGCACTGTAGGGCTGTAGTAGTGCAGGCAGTAGAGCCTCTCTACAGAAGGTTGCTGGTTAAATTAAAAGAATACTGCTGAATGAACCATTCAGGATATACTCTGAGATAAGAAATAATCAGTTGTTCTTCAATTGTCAAACACATTTCAGATCTTCAGCAAGCAGAGAAATCTTCGTCTTGACATGTCATTCATTTGGGATCAAGTACAGATCTTCACAGAGAAATTATAGAGAAATTAGCGTTTTTTGACGATTTCTGAAGATTTTTTAAGGAAGAACTTTGTATGTCCTTAATTGTTCCTGAAAACATGATTTTGCACACAAAGGTAAGCGATTGTAAATCCAATTATCACAGTCGCAGACAACTGTATATAAGTGCATACATAATTATACATAACATCAACAATAATAGTGTTATTAGTGCAATATTATGTTACTACTCAGTAGTACTATTATAGTAATACTTTGATAGTCAATAATGAACAAATAGTATCATGTACCAGGAGAGGAATCACAATACCAGCCACTGATTGTACGCAGGAAGAAACAGAATCAGAATCAGGAACAAAAACAGGATCAGAAACATGGCGTTCAGGTGCTGATGGGGGAGTGGGGGCACCAGAGGGTGAGGTGGAGGTGATGGGGGAAACAGGGGGCGTGGAGGCAGGTGGAGCTGATGTAGCCGTGACGGTGACCGATTCTTCCCGCGGTGGAGAACTATCTCCACGTTCAGGACTGCGTTCTCAATGAGCCATAGAGACATCATACAAACGCAAGCTGTGTGGAAACGTTTTGCAGCATCTAAAGAAGTATTAATTAAGTATTAATAACACATTTATTATTGTCATCAGGATGATAATGAAGCATATAGATTACACATTATATAATTTACAAAGCACTTCTCTCTATCTATTTATTTATGATTTAAACCATCTTAATTCTTATTCATACTATTAAAGACTAAGGGTCTTATTGTATAATCAATGCTGTTGTTTATTCTCATTCTACTTAAGAGGCTGGGAATGTTCTCCTGGTGGCCCAAGAGAGGGAGGTCTGCTTCCTCCACGAGTTTGGATATTACTCTGTCACATTCCATCTTCTTTGTCCATACCTCTTCTCGTTGTTCTACGAAGCTTTATCCAGTGTGGAGGCTAACAATTTATTTATATTATGATATTATTTACGATAATAATAATAATAATTATTATTACAATAACAACAACAACAACAACAACAACAATAATAATAATAATAATAATAATAATAATAATAATAATAATAATTATTATTATTATTATTATTATTATTGTTGTTGTTGTTGTTATTTTTCTTA
>OMKQ01067414.1:0-17255 GCA_900302335.1 Phycis phycis | reverse complement strand
ATTCACACACACACAATTGGGACCACATGATGAATAGTTAAAAAGCTTCTTGGCAAAAGTGAGAGGCAGTTAAGTTGATGATGCTGATGTTGTGTAGTGGCGTTCAATAGGATGAAGCACACTACAGCCCACAGCCTCCTAGCCTTGCTAATGAATCACATCCAAGTGACTGATTCTGATTTAAACATATAGTCTCTCAATGACTTCTAACAGGGGAAAGTGTTCTAGATGTTGTATTTACGACAACACGAGTGAGTGAATCGTCAAAGACTAACAGATGTTCCTATAGCTATACTATACCTCAGCTTTAGCTCAACAGGGCTTGCTGGCTATGCTTTGAACTATGGATGGAGATATATGGAAGACTATAAATAATTCACAGTTCAGCTCAGAGAATGTATCTTTGGCTTTCATTAATTGTTAACACTGTTTTTCAAGGGGTACATTGTAGAAAAATCCACATAAAGTATTTGCCCTTGCATCCTATAAAAATCTTATTATATATTATATATGCTAATTATTATATCGTTATATCGTTATTATTATACCTATACCTATATATATTCGACACATGTGGTTTCCTGGCAACAGGTTGAGGTTTTTGGTTTCCTCATACTAAATTTAAAACAAAGATGATCCATGCATACTCCATTAATCTTTTAATCCCCATTGCTTTTGGCCAGATTTCACGTTTAACTAGCCAATGAGATCAGTTTGGTCTTAGGTAGCTTGTGGTGTTGTTATTAAATGGTGTTGTTAAATTACCTGGATGCCTTGCAATGCCTTAAGAAAAAACATATGATTTTTAAAGCAGAGAAAATTACCTAAATTATCATCAGTGGTTACAAGTTAGTTCCTGACAAATAGCTTTGACATTTAGGTTTGATTACTGCCATAGTATACTTCTCAATGAAAGGGTATGTGCATAAAAACACATTCTCAAAGGGCAAACATTGAAAATATTTTTGTCCGTCGCGACACATTTGCACAGGCGATTACTGTTTCAACGTATGATATCAAAGTGGAATAATGAGAAGCAGTCCAATCATCAGTGTTGTGATCCCAGCATGGGGCTGGATATTTCCCGTTGCCACTAACATCTCGAGTGAATTGCACTGAATGGCCAACGGCGTGAAACTGAAGCTTTAAGTACCACTCCTTTAGAGAATCCAGGCGTGTGCAACATTTTCTTCTCTTGCAGTAAATGTCCAGAGGCAACAGTGGACTGCATCAATCTGTCCCTATAAAAAGGGTTAAAAATTAATAGGAACAATATAAGCGACATCAGTGCGGCAGGGGTCGCCTGTGCTAATTAAACAGGAACGCAAACAGGCTTACACGGGCACGAGCTAGCTCACGAGGGGGTGTGTCGAATGATCAGATTCAAGTCATTTCATGTAGCTCTGTAACTCGCTGAACAGTGGCCCTTTACAATCTGCAAGAGTTTATGATTGTTCCACGTTATTGGCGACATTTTGCACCCAAATGTTTGTGAATGCAAACATTGTGACCCAACATGGCCGGGCTGGTTCAAACGTTTACTGTGTTTATGTTTTTTGATTTCAAGATCCTGTTAATAATTGATGTTGAAATTGTCGCTATTTATGACAAAAGTACACAGTGCACAAAAAGTACGAAGTGCAGTGAGTTTAATTTATTTAATTTCTTACCACATTGAGTGTCCTTACCTTCCCCTGCAAATAATGCCATGCAGGCAGCCATTATATAAGAAGGATGACTAAAGAGGCACATATTTGCTGAGACCATAAGGGCTTTCATAACAACCAAGCCAAAAGTGCAGCCCACTGCTGGCTCTAAACATTTGAATAAAGGAGGATAAAATGGACTGACTGATTGACCTCTGGTTAAAAAAACGAAACACCTGCAGTACAAACATTGTAATAACAATGACATGGAGGAAGCAAGTTGGGGGGAAAATGCCACCTTGAGCTTTTTTGGGAGAAAGATATGCATTGTTAATTATATAATGATGTCATGGTTACCTTGTGTACAGTAGTTACATGTGATAGAACCTGAGTAATGCCAGTGGTTAACTAGAAAATTGAATTCCACATGAGGAATTACTTGTGCATAGGAATGCCCATAATCATTGAAATAAATTTGGCTGAGGTGGGGATCGAACCGCCGACCCTCCGGTTGTGGAACACTCAACTTTAGTGCCCACTGAGCTATGCCATCCAGTTGACCCAGAAAGGAATTAGCGGAGTCAAACCTAACAATGGAAAGCTATGTTATCTCTATGGGAGTTTTTTGCGTATTTAATTGCAAATATCTATAAAGTTTATATATAAAATACATAGCACAGGTATAGTAGCATGGAAGTAGACCTTTGAAATACAGTTTGAATGAAATCTCAAGGTTCAGTCGTTTAGCCTCCATTAATTGCAGAAATTTGGTGTGAAGAAGAATAATACGACGAAAAGCAATATCTAGATTGCGCATTCCCATGCACAATAATAATACGAGGCACCCTGTCATGACCCTTGATATATGATTATTTTAATGGAGGTTTCCACTGTAAAATGCAGTGTGAGTAAACATAAGATTGGTAACCCTCATAGTAAATAGTTTTGATGAACAAGTAATTCCTTGCAAGTTGACAATTCCAAACATAATAACTGTCACTTTGGTCCTTGCAAAAGGCTACAAAGTAATAAATCCAACTGTGAATATTCTATACGAACAGCTTGCGCAGCATAACAGCATAAAAAATGTATTTTCTTTAGAGAGGCCTACTGATTAAATAAGAGTTAATGATTTAATTTCTTTGACGATGCCAACCAAGCTCATTTACTAAATGTGCAGACTGCAACATAATTAAATCAGTTTAGAGAACATATGTACAGGCTGGGTAATCTGTGCTAGAGTGCTATCATCTCCCAACATGAAGCAAATCACTGATGTGACATCAAAATTAATAAGGGATATGCAGATGATAATGATTTTATTCCCATTTATGGAAATGATAAGGCAATATTTGTCTGGTTCTATCTCTACTAGTAATGGCAACAATAATCACATCGATCAGGTAAATGATAATAAATATATATATATAATATAATATAAAATAATATATAATATAATTTCTACATAAGCTACACAAACACACACACACACACACACACACACACACACACACACACATTTTGTTCAGTTGATTGGTACCTCAAAATGTGGTCCTAGTCTGCCTTGCTGTTAAGACCAGGTTATATGGAAGAGAGTGTGAGATAAAGGGAAAAAAAGAGAGTGAGAAAAAGCGATATTAAGAGAGAGAGAGACAGAAAGAGAGAGGAAGATAAATAAAGAGAGAGACAAAGAGAGAGAGACCGATAAAGAGCCGAGGGAGGGCTCCTAGCAGCAACCTTCCTAGACCTTCAACGTATCGCTAATGAACTTTTGCTGCCTAACAATACAGAGACCCCCTCCCCCCACCCCCCACCGCCGGTCGCCTAGCTTTCCTCCGCGCATCGCTAGCTGTAGGAAGGATAACACAGAAGGTCCCCGGAAGAGCTCCCTGCGCACACAGGTCGGCTGCAAGGGAGCGGTATTATGGATGTTGGAAGGAAAAGAGACCATGTAATGAAGATGAGGGAACATTCGGAATACAATGGAGGAGTAACGAACAAGGCCTCCCTCGTGAGGGTTTTGTGTGTGTGTGTGTGTGTGTGTGTGTGTGCGCCGTCGTTTTTTTCTTCTTCTTTCCTTCGTGTTCTAAAGAGCCGCGGAAGGGCTCACTTGGGAAGTTCATCCATCACGGTTATCGTGTACGAAGAGCACACCGGGGTCCATTCTTAGCACGCTGCTTGGCTGCCGTTTACCTTCTGATCTAAGCATGATGGCGCTTAAGGATCCGTGGCGTTGGGTGGCGCACCGAGGTGAAACTGATTTGCATGGCGACGAATTCGCTGATCACAAAAACGCCTCTCTCTCTCCGTTCAATTTGTGTCACCGAGGTGTGCCGCAATCCGCTATGCCTCATGAGATAATGCAAGGGAACAGAAGGGTGAATCACTCGTATACTTCATTTAGGACACGCTATGGGTGTTAAAGGTGCGGTGTGTAGGATTTAGTGCCACCTAGCAGCGTGGTTGCAGATTGCAACCAAGTGAGAATAGGAAGAAGGCTCCGGCTGATTGGAGGGCTCAGTGAGAAGGGATTGAGTACAGGCGTGTGAGGAGAATAAATCAAAGGGTATAGGCCCATGGACATATAGGATTGGGTCGAATAGCCTTTTTTGCTTCAGAAGCTTCCTAACTGAGTGAAATGACCCCAAAATATCCAAGCAGCAGCCATTTTGTTAATTTAATCCCAACCTTGGGAATGACGTAATGTAGCCGGCATGAAACATCACAAAATGAACGTACAGCCAATAGTAATCCATCTTCAGAACATTATAGTTTCACCACGGCACACTCACGTCCATGACATGCGCCGTTGCATAATTACTTTGCATAGTGTAAGTTCAGTCAGTTTCTCTTAGCGACACGGTTGTCTTTCCTAAGCCCTTATTAATTCTTCTTCACATCTATCCTTGACCTCATGACGTTTTCCATCAAAGTCAAAGAAAAGTGGTTCGGAAGCACAGAGGACATGACTATTCGATCAGGGCCATATATGTAGATATACAATCACTATGACATGTACATCTCTCAAGCGATTTCAATTGGTTATTTCAATACTCATATTAGGTTATATATATTTCAAAGAAAATGTGGGGTTTTTTTTCCACACTCCACATAGATCATAAACCCTGGAATAAAAGCGACTCATTGAAATCGGTTGAGAAATGTAAACGTTATTGTTATCCAGCAAAACTGCCTCTCCCCTGTTTACTTATTTCAGTCTTTGCCGCTCCAATATGGCTGCAACTTTGACATACAATCCAAAGGTTAATCCACAGATATGCCATAGGACAAACACAGGTGTCGCTCATAACACACTGGCGATGGATCTGCTCCTTTTATGTGCCTGGGCCCAGTTAGTAGACTTATCTTCACTAGCTTAGTCTTACGCCATTGACCAGGTACATGAAGGCCAGTCACTCCTGGCCATACAGTAACTGGGATAGCGATAGTTTATTTCTCGTAACATACCAACGTGTATTGGTGGACATATCCTCCCCATGGATATATGAACTGTATACGTTGAACTCTTAGGTTTGTTTTATGTTATTGGAAAGAGAAAGTACTTATGTGTTTGGTTTCAGTTAAGTCTGTAACAATGCTCATTTAATGTGTGCATGTTTCTCGTCTTAGCTGAGGTCCTAACGAGCCAAATGAGGTTATTTTTTGTTCAATAAAACATTGATAGGATTAGGCCTATCTGGCGACCGAACCTTTTGTTTGAGTACTTTAACATTTATTGTATGAAGGCTCTGCTACAACTCCCAGCCATTAGTAGGACACGCTCGTAAGCAGAATCACATTAGCCCTGCGTTCCTTGATGGGATTAATGGGACAGGTGTTGATTAAACGAAGCACCTCGCGGGGAAGCCACGACTGGCCTTTCAGCGGGGAGAGGAGGAGAGATACACGGGGCCAGATGGATTGGGACAGAACATATTGAAGGGTAATCACGGTCCTTCAGGCCCAAGTCCCTGAAGATCTTGAAGGTACATTAGACGGAACAAATGTGGTTCTTATGTTAGTGTCGGCCCCCGAAACACCTAGCTTCATACGCCATTGGCTAATTGGGCATGTATTTTTGTGATGGATGTTTTAGACGTAACTTGCGATTGCATTTTGATTACGGTGTGTGGCCCTAGGGGATCTCTCTTCTTTTTTTGGCTAATTTCAGTGAACCGGCCAGGATAGAGAAACAATGGTAAACTTAGCATCCCATGTTTTTGAGACAGAGTACGGATACATTATGTGAACAAATGACATTTCATCATATTCTTCATTAATGTCAAACAAAGTATCTTAAGCCCCTTTCAAACATGCACATGCCACACTGAACTTATCTAGACATTACCCAGAGGAGCTTTTTAGAGAACACAAATGTGTGAATCACTTGGACCAGACATTAAACAGATTTGTCCCTGCCAGCTCAGTCTAATATAGTCTGCGCAATGTCCGCCCGAGCCCATGTGTGAATGGAGAAGGTCATCAGAGAATTCACAGCCAGACTAGATCCTGTCCTGCATACTCCGTCACGGTTGGAGGCGGTAAATGCAAAGAAGAGAAATTATGTATGGCAAACATTGTCCACATAAATCACGAGAATAAAAAACATCCATGCGTGCTTTCCACTCTTTCGTTGATATTATGGATACGTCCAAATACACGTGGTATTGATATCACTAAGAAAACAGCATGTCATGTCCTGTCAAAGTCAGCATGAAAGATGAGTTGTATTTCTCATCTGCTATCTCCAATGTGAACACTGAACAGAACACTGATATCTGCCGTGCACTTTTTGTGTCTGGCCTGCAACACATTCGCCTCCCCTTGGCCTGAACCAAACTTGAATGTTTCCAGTTTGATAACGCGTCTGATATGGAAGATCTCCTGTCGTCTGCCACATGCAAAAAAGGAAAAGTCTAAAGACTAATCTCATAGTTAATATTACACTGTGTTTTACAAGTCACTCTATAATAATTTGCTCATCACTTACAGTATGTTGTTTCCAACATGATTAAAGCCAGAGGTATACATCCATGTCTGACTGATGATTGCCATTATCGGTTATGTTTTCTTGCTTTATTTAGCCTATTCATAAGTCAAGAAAACAAAGTACTGAGGTTTTTTTGTGGCTGTCAGCTATGCTGTCAAGTAAGTGATAATGCTATGTGAACTTTGGCAATTTGTTGAAAGTGCATGCAGAATGATACAAATGGCATTCATCATTTTCTAACGAATCAATTACCTAACAGCTCATTAACTCCATAAAATACCTGGGCACGCTAATTATGCTACGTAGTTACACAGCTCACTCTGTGTTGTGTAATGTGTGGCCATGACTTTATGCTAAAGGGTGTTTCGTCTTTCCACCACCTGCATTCAAGGAACAAAAGAGAGTTAAAAATGTCTTCTGAAACCTTCATCTTGCCACTTGCAAATTAGTTTAGAAAATGTGTCTCCATAACACGACAGGAAACACTGCCTAACTCCGCCCTCACATTTTCTGGTTTCAGGCCCAGGTGCTGTGTAGTCTTGCCCAAGAGTTTTGGCTATAGCACTGTTGAACATCTGGAGCTGAAATTACTGAGATCCTAACGGAACAAAGAAAAAAAAGTATTCACTAACAAATATGAACTCACCGTTTTTTTCACTGACTGACTTTTTGCTTCCAACTGCCACCAGCCAACTATAGGGCATTAGAGGATCTTCACTTCCACCAGGGCTTCACAAACAGGCAGTCATGGGTGCCACTTGGCTGAAACATACTGACCCCTTACCAACATGGTAATTGGAGACTACATCATCGAAAGCTGCTAGCTAGAGTTAATTGGTTAATTAACAAAGTACCAATGTAGTACATTCACAACTTTTAAACTCAAACGTATGGATGAAACAGGAAATATACTATCGTGACATTGCAGTACCAAAACAAAGTCACGTACAGAACACCAATACATTTGGATGACTTGTTTTGCGTAAGAAATTATCTAAATTACAATTAGGGTTGCCAATATTACCTTATGAGCTCAGCTACCCTTGTAGTAGGGTAAAGGGGCATTTAGCAGATGCTTTTGTCCAAAGCGATTCACAATCTGTACATTTGTGGGGTTCAACATGTGGACAGTTGGAGGAGGGGGATCAAGGGGATCAAACCGCTGACCCTACAGTTAGTGGACGACCCGCTCTGTCCACCCGCTCTACCCACTGAGCTACTGCCGCCCCAGTAGTAGACTAAATTGGTATACAGTATGTTATATTGTATTGTACAGTATATATATTGCTGCTACTCTGATCACCACAGCATGGCTCTGGTGATCATCTAGCGTGGCCCTGGTGAGCGTGGCCCTTGTGATCATCTAGGGAGTTTTTTCGAAAGAAGACGAGGCTTTTTAGATCGAGTAGAATCTGGTGCAATTCCAGTTGATCCACTTTGTTTGGCGCTTCTATGGCTGCAGCATGCTGTGTTTGAGGCCCAATTTGTTCCATATCTGGCAACCCGGGGTACTCGGAGAATAGTTCATCATAACACAAAGGCTGAAACTAAAACAAACAAAGGAGAACATACCGTCTATACATTGTTGTCGGAGAAGACAATATTTCGATTTAGCATGTTTTCTTAAATTCTGAAGACATATCATGGTCATTTCATGATTTTGTACAGTACATTTGTTCCATATTTTGCCTTTAATATTGTATAGATTTTTTTTAAATCACACATAGCTTCAGTTGTGATTGATTTAAAAGCACCATTTTCAGATTTTCATCTATTAAATTCAAGGTTTATACATTTTAGAGACTAACATTGACTAAGACAATTAAATATGGCAAGTGTTCCAATCAGTGGTTCAGAATGCCAAATGTCAAGTAATCAGAAGGCATTCATTATTGCGTTTCCTTTACAAATCATGATTTACAGCCACTTCAAGAAATGTTATTTCAAAATAACCTTTTAATTTGTGCCCTGGCATTGGGGCTTTCATGAGAAAGCATGATTATATGGAGTCACTGGTAAAGCCACTAGTTTATATTTTGAGATGGCAACAGCTATGCAATTATTTCAAAAAATCAAAAATGTATTACCATAAAAATGTATCAGATTAGAGAATCATCAATTATGTAAAATGTCCATTGCTTAGAGAATAAAAATACCAAATCTAACGTTAATGTTATCATCCTCAAATAGGCTTTTTATACAATAATCTAAAGCCAAATAGTCAAACTTTATCCTCTCTGAACTTCAGCATGTCCTGAAAAAGAGGAGACAGTTATATATTGGCAAAATTATAGCTACGTTTACTATGAGCATACCTTTTTGGGGCATCTGTAATTAGAATAGGCTACTCATATGTCCCCTACTAAGCGAATAAGTTCTAGGGTCCACTTATCCAGGGTGTCAATTAATCATATGTGGTTAATTTTTTATCAACTGAAGGGTTTTTCAAGACCATTTAAAAATCTTCCAAATGGCTGCCTTGGGACTGACTCTCGAGGGCAAGAGATTAACTCAGTCAGAGTCTGTTTTATGTTGAACCTGAGGTCAGCATATCTGCAGTCCAACAAGTCTTATCAGACGTATCCTTAAATTTGTCTGGACAAGCTCTGCCCATGAACATGCATTATGAAAGAATATGACCGTCTCGCTATAATCGGGGATGACCTCAATTACTCACCAACATCAGATTTCACTGGACTAACCTGTCAAGATACGACACAGGAAATATGTTTCTATGTGGTTTTCTTTTTATTTCCTTTTCCTTTGAAAGATTTTTGTATTTTTTTTACAGATATGGTTCAGTGCAGACATACACTGCTGTAGATCAATACATGTTTAACGAATACGTTTACCATTGACGTGCTAACATGCAGGCTGCAATTTATTATTAGTTTGAAGCATTTTGTCAATTCAAAAAAAATACATATACTGCATATCCTTTGGGAAGCTAATGTGTGCGAAATAGCAAGGCCTGAATCACACAGGATTGATCAGTAAATGACAAGGATATATAAAGGGGCATTTGGCCAAAGCGACTTACAAGCAGTACATTTGTGGGGTTCGACATGTGGACAGTTGGAGGTGGAGGATCGAACCGCCGACCCTACAGTTAGTGGACGACCCGCTCTGTCCACCCGCTCTACCCACTGAGCTACTCCTGCCCTCTTAGTAGTCACCTCTTCGTAGGATTGTCCTCAGAACATCAGTGTATCATGCAAAAACATCACGTGGGATCTCAGGGAAAATATAATCTGCACACACGACTATCAGATGTCTGGCATTTACAGCTGAACCACATCCAAACACAACTTCGGGTCAGGTCCTCGTACATCATTAGCTCAAACTCGGTCACGCTGACACCTGACATGTGCAATTTCTTCACCTCCCCAACCTCGGTGGGTTTATTGTTCAGGAGTCTGTCGCCTGATTTATGCTACAGTATTGTGAGCCTAATGCTCTTGTCTGTGCAGAGAATATGTGAATGCTGTGTGCTATTTATGTCCCCTGTGGTGGTGGTGGTGGTGGTGGGGGGAGGGGGGCATACATAAAACATGTTTATTATGCATATCTTATCATGCTCATGTTAGTATTTGATCACACCATAAGGCACATTGTGCATTGGATTGAGCTTTCACTCTTCAGGGAGTCTTTACTTGCATGTGTATATTGAAGTAAGCCACTGGTACAACATGTCACATGTCTGGTTATATCATTATTTATGTTGAAATGGAAATTGCGTTTAAATATTATACAATTCACAAAAAAAAAAATTTTTTTCTTCTTTCCTAATTATTCAATGCAAGTGAAGCAGAGAGCGCTACATTCTGCAATTTCTATTTGTTGCAGAATTATACACAGGAAGAAACATCATGGATTGGTGACCATTAGGAAGAGAAAAACTGCTGTGGTCTAATGCTTGTTTTTAACTATGAGACAGTTTTTACAAGTTATTGACACATGCTATCACACAAAAGCTAATTGTTAAAATAGGCACAAAGAGGAGAGCTCATGCTAAATTGAGTCTTTTTTGTGGTAAATAACGTAGAAGTTCAACTTTGGAGACAGCAACAAATCCAATTCCAAACACAAGCAGACACAAATTAAGCACCTTGTGCAATTTCAAGCAATTAGAAAATTACAATTAGTTTCACTTAATACAGTCAAATTGCTGCCTCAATTGAATCAAGATTGAATGGCTTCTAAAATACATGTAACAAAGAGCCATGTGTATTTTTTCGGGTGTCATTGGACATTTTTGTATTGGTTCACAAAAACAGATCTTTGCCGATTTGGTTGTCGTATCAGTAAATATGAACCTAGCCTGTAATTTCCTGGAGGAAATCGAATCCTGTTGCACCTATTTGCAATAATTGTAATCAAATAGAAAACATTGCTGATGGCCTTGCATCATTATTATGTCGCGTCTGTGAATGGCAGGTGAACAGCATTTTCATAAATATAAATAACGTGGAACATCTTGGTGCAGTGCTTGACCATTGAAGGAATTTCAACAACACACTAGTATTGCAGTACAAAGCATCCCAGTTGGAGTCTTGTGAAGGTAAAGAGCATATTTCATATGGTCCTATCTACTCAAGGAGTGCAAACCTTTTGGAACTTTTTGTACAAATATGCAAGGTTTACAATCAACATTTATTCAACGATTGCCACATTGTCAGCAATTGTCAGCATTATTAGAGAGTTTCCAAACGTGGATACTATTTCCCTTCAAGACTTCTAATGTGTGTGTCTGCGTCCATTTCACACTTTCTGTATTTATTTATTGAAACAATTTCCAAATAATAGTTTCCTCCATAATTTAGCATCCAGACAAATAGTGAAATCTACTTGCATCCTTTTCAGGAGTTGAAGTCACAATAGATGAATAGACAAAGGGGTTTTCGTACCACTTCAATACAATGATGAAATGATTGTGTTGGATAATGATTGGATTGAAGCCAGTTTGAGCTAAAATTCTCAAGACAAGCGTCAATAACTATACTCTTAACAGAATGGTCCAGTGTTGGACCATCCCTGTTCTGCCAATCTAAATCTAACAAAATCTACACCTACAAGTTGCATAGCAGCCTAAGCAGTACATATTGACTTGCAATCTTTCAAGTGTGAGGTTAGAGCAGTGCACTCAAAAGTGTTGACGTGTAGCCCTGATTTCCTAATTTATTTCCTCCCATCTCCTGAGCTGTGTTGTTGTTGTTGTTGTTGTTGTTGTTGTTGTTTATTTGCAAGGGGTTAGCACAGCGCACTCAGTGGTTCTCTTCACACGTGACAGCATCCAGCTGGAGATGGCTCGCCCACGCTCCGCTAGCCCGCGCCACGTCAACACAGCCGCGCTTGCTCACTCACCTGTTGCTGATCATGTGATGGAGGACGTGCGGCGGCTGTGCACATCTGTAAGTCCGGGCTCCTGTTTACCCAGTCACCAAGCGGCAGCCGCACGGCTCCTAAGCTAAATCCATTTAGTTTTTCATCCTGCATCAAGACTTCATTCATTCATTCATTCATTCATTCATTCATTCATTCATTCATTCATTCATTCATGCACATCGCACATTGTTTTACTTCCGTGCATGCCATGTGCATTGTGATATTAAACATTCAGGCAGGCAGGCAGCACAATAATGCTGCCTGTGGACCCAGGGGGGAAGGGCATGCGGAACAAGATGTTGACTACTTAAGATACAAATGACAGCTGGGCGGTTTCCAATGCAAAGCTTGAAACTGGCTGCACAATAAAGCGATAGTCTTCTCTATGCAGTTTCACATTAATAAATTTATTTCCACTATAAACATGGAGACCAAACTTAGTGTGAATTACCGATGCTCCTTGTACCTTGAGATCTGAAGCTGAAGCAATTACAGAAGCATGCACATGGTGGAAGAGACAAAATCGTCCCAAAGCACATATCTGAAAAACAATGCCAACCTACAGATTTGTCCCTTTGGTTCAACGGTGCTTGATTTGTGCCACACGTTTCCCTGACGTATTCTGAATCGTATACAACCATATGAATCTGAATTTGTATAAGTATAATAGCTTTGGGCTGTGGAGTGGCCAAGAGGGACCTTTTGAGAGAGGTGGTGAAGTCATGGGTGTCTTGGGGTGAACTGCTGCCTATCGCTTCTCTGTGTCTATATCCTTTATACCACTCTGCCCACTGGCTATCAGGGGACTTTTGAAGATGATGCCTGGTTCTCAGGATCTCCCACCCATCTCTACAATCGGCGACAGGTCGCATTCCGGGAGAACAAGCCGAACAAGACCATGTGACCCACACTTGAAAGGGACTGGGTGGTGAAAATGTAGTGCATTTTGTCACTTTAAACCCCTTGGTGTGAAAGTACAAGAAATATGGCATAAAAGCGCGCGTGTGTGTGTGTGTGTGTGTGTGTCTCTGTGTGTGCGCACGTGCATGCAAGATTCTTCTCCGCTGAGGTTTAACCCCAGAAACACCTCAGCGCAGACAGCGTGACTCGGTTTTGTTCACGTTATCATTTTGTTCATCATGAGCCAGGTTCCTTGCACTTTGACGAGCCTGTGAGGGAACGCAGAATCAGCTGGAGGCCATGCTGGCCCTATGGGGGACTAATCACATGAAAGGCTAAAATATGAGACGATGAGGGCACCATCCTGCGAGGCAGCGGAGCCGGCTCATTAAATAATCACAGCGGAAACCGTCATCAGCGGCTCCGGGATCAGTCATCACTCAGGTACGCGTGTGATGGATGCGGCGGTGTGTCGCGTGAATGAGTAAAGTCAAACAATGGAAGCCACAACAGTAGAGATGGCCCACAAACGCTCCGTGCTCCTGCGTTGCTTACAGCGCTATTGTAGAACAGAGCATTTACTCGGGTCTGTGAAAGAACACACAAGAATTTTCAATGATTTTGTCATTTCTCGGAATGATAACAAAATGCTGCCTTGATTTTGCTTGAAAAAGGAAACGCGTTTCAAACACGTCTGTTTAGATGTCTTCGTGCCATGGATTAAAACAAATATAATTGGCAAATGTTCAATTCAGGTTCATGTTATGTCGGCTAATGAAACATGAAAGGGACATTATTGGGGAAAATTAATTATGAAAAATTGTTTCAAAATGAATTGCAAAGTGAGTTACATGACACCAATTATTATCCTTTATTATAAAGTAATTCATATACTAATACTCAATTTACATTTCCTGAATGTTTCATAAGATTTTTATTTTTGTGCTTATACATGGGTTTTTGAAATAAAAACAAATATTGGTTAAGGGAGGCCTACTACATGTACACATCAGATTAAACTATGTATTTACTACAACTGTTCTAATGATGCCGATTACAGAAATAATGCTGAAAACAGGTTTAATTGTCAGTCAATTTGTCCATTAAGTACCAGCCCAAAAAAACTAATATGGCACAATATTTACAATGTAGTTATAATATAGTGCATACATCATATAGAAATATATATATATATATAGACAGACTCATCCACATACACACACAAACTATTTTGCTGTACTGATGGCCACGTGAAGGGAGACTAAATAGTCCTTTTCAATCTATCCAAGAGATTGTGAGACGAAACTGCGTGTACACTCTAAATGTCACTCTGGGGCATGTGATGCTAGCTCTCTCATGGAGCCCACAGGGCCTCTTGGAGAGAGCTCTACCCTCCAAACGCAGATGGAGCGTGGAGGCACACTCACAAACCACTGGGGCTAGCACTGATGCCTCCCTTTGTACCCCTTTGCAAAGCCTCTTGAGACGTGAATGTGACCATAAAGCAAGAAATTATTCCTTCTCATTATCAGACTGAGATTCCGACGGCAAATAGGAATTTGGCATCGCCGAAGCATAGAAGAATATAAGGTATAACTTTCAAACTACGCGATCAGAAAATAATGGTCCCGTTAGAACAGGGCTTTGAAGTGATCCAAACTCCGATTAGCAGGTCAAGGTCATGGGGTTACCTGAGTCCAGCTGACAGTGGGCCTGAGGCCACTAAACCACAGAATGGCGTACCTGACCACTGCACAATCACAGCACCAAACACCTCCCACCTATATGGCCAATTAAGATCTCCAATTAGTCCCGGCTGAGTGTCTGTTGAGGTCGGAGAGAAAAAAATGGATCTCGCTGGAGGAAATAGGAAATAATATTCGCACTCAGACAGGAGCGGGCGGCAGGAATCAAGCCGGGTCCTTGGAGCTGTGGAACCACGGTTCAAAAATAAAGTCTGCTGTACTATTCTTGGCATATAATCAGAAACATGTACGATTCAGGATGACCTAGCACAGACTTGAAATAAAGTATATTAGTAGTGCAAAATATGACCGAGTCGTCACTTCAGGTTTTCATTTGAAGTGCTATGTAAGAGCCAAATGAATAGCCAAATCCATTTTAGCACAGAATGCTATCATGCCATAGGTGGGCTAAATCCATCCCATTGTTGAAGGTTGAACACCAACGACCAAACTATAAATATATATATATATATATACACACACATCCACTGCATGATCGCTCAAGGCCTAATGGAGCTTGTGGCGGATGTGTGCGGATAACATTTCCTCAAGCACGCGCACGTCTAAATCCCCTCGTCAATGTTTCCCGCGCCAGGTTGTTAGGGGAGAACCCGGGTCAAAGACTTGTTAGATCTCAATCTCGCTCAATTTACACCGGATGGCGGCTTAGCGCGATACAATCAACAACCTCCAGGCACCCCGGGCACGGACGGCTAATTAATTAACTTGGCTTCAGTCTGGCGAAGCAGCCGAGAGTTTTGTGTGTCGCCGTTGTTTCGCCGGTCTTTAATAAACCGATCAGGGCTTTGAGAGCAACAATATTACCCAACACCATTTTTTTTTATAGCACCACAGGAGCTTCTGAAAAACAAAAAAAAGTAAAAAATCATAATGCCTGTGTGGGAGGATAACAGCAAGCCGTCACCCATTACCGGGGGAAAAAAAGCCAAGCTTTTGAAGCACTTACATGGGCTTTCATCTGTCGATATGAAGACAAAAGATCCATGTTAGCCAGTGTGGCAAGTCACCATAGATCCACATTAAGAAGCCGACTGACAGAGCAGATGTAAATCCTCCCTGTCAGACCCCCAGAGACCCTCGTGCCTCATTGTAATTCTTGCCGGTCTCTTCTCAGTAACCGGAGCACATTTATTTAATTTCCATACATTCAATCCTATGGAGAGAGATTAGGCTCATAATTATTAATACTAATCGGAGTCAACTTGTGTCTTGTAAAAGTTAACTTGTGTCTTGTGAATTGACATTTTTATAAATGTGCTATGATTTGTAAGAATCCAAGTTTTTAGTTCCAGTAAGACAGTTTCAAATCAAAAATATGCATGTGGACTGTTGAATCTGCATTTGAGGAACGAGTGACGCGCATGCATTCATTGACTTTTGAGACAATCTCTTTTTCTCTTGAACTCTGCGAGAAATTTCACCGGGTTTCGGATATACAATTCGCACACATTTTACTACCGATCTATGCGCATCTACTGAGGTTTTTTCTTCAGTGGTGGATTGGAGCTAGCTCAACTCAGATTGATTGGCGGTGTCATGCCAAGGTACTATCCCTCTGATGGGAAGTGTGCCCCTGTCCGAATAAAAGCATTTATTTTGATAGATGTTACTTTGCAAAACCTTGTTGATAATACTACCGCAACTAAAGTGATGACTTAAACAATTGACATGTGGCTATTTTTCACTTACTTGGGTGAAATCGGAGTGTAAGTCATGACGATCAGTTCCTATGTATGGACATAGGGGGAAAAAAAGAACACTGTTTTTGGAATGCAAAATCTAAAACTTGGGATTCATAAATATGTATGTGTTTGCACAAATCATTGCGCATTCACTCAAACGTCAAATTGTTAATCATTATCAACAATTACGAGTCAAACCCCCACGCCATACAATCCGACACCCACACACCTCAACACGCACCCTCTCTGGTTCTGCAGCTACACCCGATGCCCGAGGGGAGAGAGTCACCGCGGAGTGCTCAAACATAGAAATCAGCGTAGCAATTAGGCTTCCGATTACGCTGCCGACAATTGAACCGCTTTCATCGGTGCACCACGGGCTACTGCGCAGCAACGTGCTTCCCTCGCGGACTAGCAATCGCCGTACAGAAAACAAACGTTCAAACCCCATAGCATCTTGAAAGTGTCATCCATTAGCGGCGGTGAAAGCCCCATCTCCTTCACACTCTCCTCAAGACAAGAAAACAACCCCTGGGTGACAAAGATGTCAGACCTGGTGATTAGCTATGTAACTTTGCTTTGTTGGCGAGCCAAGGCCATTATAAAAGCGTTTGAGCAATGTCAGCTCTTTTCCGCAGGTGTCCCGAGGTTTTTTTTTTCTCTCTCTCTCTCTCTCTCTCTCTCTTTCTCTCTTTTTCGCTTTCTCTCTCTCTCTCTCTCTCTCTCTCTCTCTCTCTCTCTCTCTCTCTCTCTCTCTCTCTCTCTCTCTCTCTCTGTCTTTCTCCCTCTCTCTCTTTTGCTCTCTCTCTCCCCCCCTCTCTGAAAGTCTCATTAAATTTATGCAAATTACATTCTCATCCACTGAAACATGCAAATGTGGTGCTCA
>OMKQ01067391.1:0-15732 GCA_900302335.1 Phycis phycis | reverse complement strand
CACACACACACAAATACACTAACAGACACACACACCCACACACACACACACACACACACACACACACACACACACACACACACACACACACACACACACACACACACACACACACACACACACGCACGCACACAGTCCTGGAATCCCTGGAATGACCCACTGTGCCTTTCTTCTATTTTCTCTCCTCAGAACCCAAAGAGTCAAAACCGCACAGCTCTGAGAGTTTAATAACCACAGAGAGATAAGAGCCTCCCTGTCAGACAGAGGGGCACACAGACTGTTGGATTCATAGTTCTTCAGCCTTTACACCCTCACCGCTGTTATCTCGTCTCCCCCGCGTGCCGAATCAGTGTGTTCACGGTGTTACAAGGGAGATAATGATGCTTGGTGGAGAGAAAAAAGAAGAAAAAAACGTTATCAATTTTCAGGACAATTTCGAGTCGTCCACATGCATGTGGGAGTCCTCGTTTTAATCTGAACTCAATCTTAATCTACTGCTGCGTGTGTGTGTGTGTGTGTGTGTGTGTGTGTGTGTGTGTGTGTGTTTGTGTGTAAATCACTGGCTTGCATGAAATTCATAAAATTGTAGGCGGACAGCCCAGGATTCTATCTTATTGTTAGAGGGGGCAATAAATCAACTGAACAGGAACACCTGAATGTTGCTTTTACTTCAAACTCACTCTGTTGCCTAAAAAAGGGAAAAAAGTGACGGTTTGGAAACATGTGTTCCATTGGGTTTGTATTTGCATGTCTGTTCTGTATTTGAGAGAGCGTATTTATTTCAGCTGACTGGGAGCCAAGCAGAGGGCCACGCAGTGTGTGTCAGGCCCCAGTTAGAATGCACTCTATAATTTCTTCCCCCTTTGAAGTCTTTGTGTGTGTGTGAGTGTGTTTTTCTGTTGTGTGTGTGTGTGTTTGTGTGTGTGTGTGCCTCTGTGTGTCTGTGGTACTGTGGTGGTATGCACCATGGGTATTTCAGCTATTGTGAATTATATGTTTTTCCTTCCTGTCTAGAAATGTTAAAATAATTAGTTAACAAACATGCAATATTTAATCCTAACAATTATGTTTGGGAACTCTCTTTGGCTCTCCCTAACCATAGCCCAACCCTAAAATGTAATCCTTACCTGAAATCCTAGCAAGTAATGCTTAAATGGAATCCTATCCCTGACCCTCAAACCTAAGCCTGACCCTACCAATAAACCAAGCCCCTTACCTTGAAGCTAACCCTAAAGCCTAACCCTTAAAGACCTAACATGCAACATTTCTGCATTAGAATATCTCCAAACCACTAGAATGATATCATATATTGAGTTAAGTTGTTTACCCATGTTATCCAAATTGTTTCCAACAGAGAAATCCGTAGTTTGATGTGTGTTGGTGAGACAGACTCTTGCTGTCTCACCAACACACTGACAACAGACCCGCCTGTGAACGGCCACTCCTCTCCATGCACGCTTCGAACCAAAACATGTTAACGCACAGGATGAAGGATTGTTGTTGGCTTTTCCCCGCAGACAGGGAATTCATTAATAGAATCAATCCAGAATTACCCAATCAGCACGAACGATGCCAGAATACCCCAAAACTGGAATCACATGTACGTTTCAGTCTCAACGAGCAGCCGTCTCATGTACTCGTTTTGTAGGTGCTTTTTTGGGGGTGAAAATAGCCACGGTGTCTCTCGGCAGAGAGACACCGGCAGAGAGACACCGGCAGACCCACGGGACTCACACCGGGATTACGGCTGTAGTTCCCCATCACATTTCTGTAAACCAGAGTGTGAATATCTGTTGCATTTCCAATATTTTTCAAGCTGAAAATATAACAAAACCACCATAACAAAACAAAACCCTTTCAACCTCCCTCATCAGCTACCAGTCCAATCTCATGCTGTGGGAAGCACTGAAATGTGTTCAGTAACATTATAAAGTTGAAAGGTCTTACAGAGAGACTATACCCTAACCTTCACTACCAGACTGGAGCAGGTGGGCCTTCCTGTGGAGGGTCAGAGGTGATGGGAGCAGACTCTGTACTTTCAACACCAAGCAGATAGACAGAGGGGGGGGGGGCGCTCAGGAACTCTTCATGGTGAGTGAGTCAGCGGCTGGTTCTGCTGGACTTAGCTTTGCATATGTACCGTGCCTCAGATCCATGGGGAGCGCACTCAATAACGTTGTGCTTTTATGGCCTCTCCTCAAACCTCTTTGTAGCCACATCCACACCTGCGTGCTCTCTGGTTGTGCAGATGGGAGTTTCAAGGTGCACCGATTCCTTTGTTATTTTTTTGCCGTCTCTCTACTGCACCATCAGCTAAAATAAGTTTGCGTGGTCACGATCACCTTAACGCACTACAGCAGCAGACTGTTGTTAAATGTTATACATCCTTGTGATTTTCTCAGGTTTTGTGGATTTACTGGTTCGGATTTCAGTACATATAACATTTCATTAAAAAATATTTTTTTTTATGTTTCATTTTATTTGACATAACAGAGCCAGCTTTTTTAAATAACTTTTGCTCTTGTCACAATAAAAGTCCTCAGCCTGACCTGGACCATGTCCCCGCTACCCCAGTGTGTCACGCCACACCTTCAGGAACCTCTGCCTTTAAAAGCAGCCGATCACCGTTAAACAAAACGTATGCCCCCCCACCCCCCACCAAAAAAATCCTCAAAAGTCTTAATGGAAACACTGGTGGAATAAACACTAGGAGAGGGCCGCGCTGGAGAGAGGTCATCAGCAGACGTTGTGAAGTGACGCTCCGCAGACTAAACCTCTTAAGTGCACACATCAAAGAGGGGGCTTCAATTAGGAGGGCAGTTCCGTTCAAACGGAGGGAGAGGCTTAAAAAGAACATAGAAAAAAATAAAAACTAGGAAGTTCTTTTGTGTAGCGGGAAGCACAGGGGAGGTGGTGGGTACAAGACTCAAACCATTGACTCACAAGAAGAAAATTGACCTTGCAAAAAAGTTAGTCACACACACTAATTGACTTGCTCACAAAAAATGTAATGGAGTCACTACCTGGGGAACTCTGCATGACCCCCTGGAGTAGAGGTCGTGGTCTGCGTGCACTCACACAAACACACTCATGCACACACACACACACACACACACACACACACACACACACATGCACACTATGTGGAGGTTGTGAAAGGTTTGGTTTCACAGTAGCACATGTCTACTTTCATCACGTCAGTTAGTTGTAATGGGTCTCTGACACATCCATGACACAGGTTTAATGGAGGAAACCACTGTGGTGGTTACCATACAGAAGGAAACTGCATGCCAATGGTTAGAACTTTCTTCCAAAAACAGTTTTGCCTTGTGTGTAGATGACTGGACGATTTATATGGGGGTATCTGAAAGTGGTGTCCACTGTCATCTGTGGGCTTCATGGTTTTATTATGGAGTTTTTCTTCTACCAATATGGGGAGGATATGGTTTTGAAATGTTTTAAATAGTTTATATGACATCAGAAATACAACAGTAACTACTTAAGAATAGTTCTAAACTCAAAAGTAAAAGAAGATTTTTTAATTTCAGTATTTATTTTTTTAATATATATTTTTTCGCTTGGCTGAAAATCAACAATCATAAACTCAGGATATCTTAAATCTCATCATCTCTAAAACAGGAAGAAACACGGCTATCTATACAACAATTTTGTAACCATTTTCATAATCACTTTATTGCAGTATTGAGTTATACTGCCAACTAAAAATCTTATCCTAAGGGAAAAGAAACAGTAGAACATTCTCTTACCATTTGCACTTGTATTCTTGATTGTGATCATGTTACAGTGGACTACCTAACTACACCACCATCACCCCCCACCTCCAGGCCCCCATGTGGAGATATCTACCCGGGGGTTTGGTCCCGATAGTGGCCATCGGAACTGTGAAGGCCCACGCTTGGCGGGATCCGAGCTGTGGAGATAAGTCACCTGTTGTGTACAGATGGGACTGGAGACAGTGTCCCAAACACATCACAGACAGGCCCCAGATCGCAAAAAGAGATGCATAGTTTCGGAGGCATAAATACGAGAAATTCTAAACAAACCAGATGAAAAGAGAGGGGAGGGGACTTCGTTTTTTCATCTTCCTTGCATTTTATTCATTTGTGAATTGGACTAATTTGTTTGTCATTTACATAGTGTATCGGCACACGTTCATGTATGGTTTAGTGGCCGTTGGGGAATGTATCTTCTTGCATTTGGAAAGCATAAACATGAAGGGAGAAAAAATACCAACAAAGATAGAAGGAGGAAGGAGCGTCTCTGTGGGTTACAAACCACATCGCAGGTCCGATATGAAACATAGATGTCAACACTGATAGAACAAGGGAAGGGAGATGCTGGAAGTGTGATTCCCATCTCAGCTCCACACTTTGTCCCCATATTTCATGCCTGCTATCGTCTGGGAAGATGGGCCGTTGTCACGTAATAGACTTCACAGTCTGCTGGCAAAAATGCCATTTAAAAAAACCTTGTAATCTCCCTCTCCTGTCAGAGCAGGCCACAGATAGACCAACTCATCTCTGACAGCGGGGGAGTTAGTCCTGGTGCGTGTTTGTGTGTTTTCCAAAGGGTTTGTGTGGAACGATGTGTGAATGTTTGTGTTTATCTCGTGGTTAGATAAAGTCCAGGTGCCTGATAGAGATGGTGTGAGTGAACTCTCCTGGCAGGCCCTCGCTGACACGACATCAGCATCAAACTGTGTACTGCTAGCACGAGTGCTGTTGCTAACGTGAGCGCTTTGCTAGTCTGAGCACTTTACCAGCGTGAGAAGAACCCACCATTGCTGTGGCTTTTTTTTGTTTGGCGGATTGTGTCATGTCATTGGACCAAGTATGTTAATGACTTTGCCTTTCATTCTTCGGCTCGTCCTCAAGTCAATAGAACGTGACAGTAATGATGTGGAAGAGAACGACTAATACTAAACTAACTGACATTTTTAATCATATAATATCCATGTGCGCATTGTGCTAAACTCATTAGCAGTCCTCTTTTGCTGTTATAATGGCTTGAGATCATTCTATGAGTAAAGGGATACGGCCCCACCCTTGTGGTGGTGGTACACATGTACTATTTTACATAATACAAAACATCATGGATTATATTATATGGATTGACATCACTTTTGAGCCAGAGTAGGAGCCACTCTGAACCTGCATCTACAAGAATGTGAAACTCAAAATCATTGTGGTGATGTTTTCCAGTAGTAGTGTCGAACATTTTATGAATCACTGTAGAAACAATAGAAAATATATCAATATGTGGAAGAGAAAAAAACAAATGCGATCAAATACCGATATCCATCCCGTGGAAAAAAAACTAAGTCAAAACAATAAAAAGAGAGAGAGCTAGCAAAGCTTGGCGCTAAATATGCTGCAAAATCTCATAAACAGGGTGGCTAAACAAACAGAAAGGGAGGAATGAGCAAACAAACAAACAGATCCCAATTAAGAAAGGAAGGGGGGAAGCAAGCTAAGTGGCTACAGCCTTTGCGGTGGAGGAAAACATGCAGCAGAGCCCAGGCCCAGGCCCGGGTCCTGGGACTGTGTGTGTTCGTGTGTGTGTCACTGTGCATATGAGAGGCTCAGGCCCGGTCCTGGGACTGTGTGTGTTTGTGTGTGTGTCACTGTGCATATGAGAGTGTTTATGGAGCAGCTCTAAGTAGAAGTCATTATGGCCCGGTTTGAGTGTACTCACACTGCTGATAGCATTGGTCCCTGCTCCACCCTAAAAACCCTGTCACGTAGGTGGTCCTTGGCCCGGGGAAGGAGGGAGGGGGGGCATAGGGATGGAGGGGTGTTATAAAGAAAGAGGGGAGAGAGGGAAAAAGAGAGATAGAGAGAGAGAGATGTTGGAAATTATGTGAGAGAAAGAAAGGGCGAGAGAGACAGAGAGAGAGAATAGAGGGAGCAAGCAGCACCACGATTGGCCTCCACCCTTCCTCTACTATTTGCCTCTGCTGCAGATGTGGTTGTAAGTAAAGGATAAAAAAATCTCCATAAAGTTATAATTATCCACATGAATGCAGACCAAATTCTGGAAAGCTATGCACTCACACAAGCACACACACAATTATATACACACACACACACACACACACACACACTCATACACACATTTCATCAGGCCTGGACACGCACACACACACACAAACATGCATACATAGACTCACGCACTCACTGAAATGCATTCATGCATACACACACACTCACACACACACCAAGGCATGTACGCCTGTAAACACACATATACACTCACAAACATGCAGGCCACAGGAAAATGCAGTGAAGAGACTATGTTTTAAGCCTTTCGATATTTCTTGTCATTATTTCCTAAACGTATCCACATTGATTTTATATCGGCTGCTTAAATCTTGGATATATTGACACATTTTACTGACCATTTTATTGTTTCCTCCATAAAACATTGTCTATAAATAATAGAACAGCATTTAATGACACATCCCACAGGCAATAAAGACATCATTGGCCACGGGTAAGATGGTGGTGATGTAGTTCTAGGGGTAAGATGGTGGTGATGTAGTTCTAGGGGTAAGATGGTGGTGATGTAGTTCTAGGGGTAAGATGGTGGTGATGTAGTTCTAGGGGTAAGATGGTGGTGATGTAGTTCTAGGGGTAACATGGTGGTGATGTAGTTCTACGGGTAAGATGGTGGTGATGTAGTTCTAGGGGTAAGATGGCGGTGATGTAGTTCTATGGGTAAGATGGTGGTGATGTAGGTCTTTGGGTAAGATGGTGGTGATGTAGGTCTAAGGTAATGCCCAGATAGTTTATGTTTCTAAATGTTGTTCCACTGCTCCTATGAGCGGCCCTCTTTGATCACGTTGAGTCCTGGTTGGTAATTAACAGCTGCATAAACAGACCCGCTTGACCCTCACTCCACTCTGTCCATTACACAGCACACGTCCATGCTGTAGCCAAGGACATGCTGTCGCTCCCTCTCCCCCTTCCCTTTCTGTTTCCCTACAGTTCTTGTGTCACGTCGTCTCTGTGGGTGTGTTACGCATGATTCTTTTAAGGTGCATTGTATATTACATAGATTACGTCATTATTGCTGATAAAATGATGCTAGTTCTGCTAGCTCTGGATGTGTGTATACAAAATGTAAAGTTTATTTTTTTTCTTTGTGTGTACTGTGAAGGCACCGGTAGACAGTGAAGAGGTTAAAATCTGTTTATCGTTGCCTTCTCCCAACTGGTTTGTGTCAACTAAGTTTACTTAGTTTATTTCAACTCAGGACTTTTCAAGAGATAACCAAATAAACCTTTCAAGTCAGGAATGTTCCCTGGAGCTGCCAGGTTCAAAGTGAAGCCCGGGCCTCGACAACCCGGACCATCCCAGGGAGGGCGCCTGCAAGCTGGACATCCCCCTCTGCTCAGTGGGCTGGGGAGAGAGTGGAGGACAGGAAGTACATTTAACTTGGAGACAGAGAAGGGGGAAAAATACACAGTGGGGGTGGGGAAGGGCTTCGGGGAATGTGGTTGTGTGTGCGTGAATGTGATCTTGTGTACATGTAGGTGTGTGTATGTGTGTGCATGCAGTCATGTGTGTGTGGTTTTGTGCACATGCACGCACCTGTGTATGTTTGTGTGCACGTATGTGTATTCAGTCGTGTCTGTGTGTGTGTGTGTGTGTGCGTGTGTGTGTGTGTTGTGTTTGAGGCAAGAGATGGTCCAGAAGCAGCAGAGTCTCTGTCTTTGACACGTTGCCCAGAGGAACATGCTGAGAATTAAAACATGGTCTCTTAGATGTTGCACTTCCTCTTGTAAACGCCCGCGCTGCTTTCATGTTACAAGTGTTTTTGTTTGATGGAAACATCCCTCGGCCAGCGGCTCTGCGGAGATCCACAGCGCAAACCATCCCTCCACACTGGACTCTTGTCTGGAAACGGAGACACTGCGTGTGCATGCATGTGTGCCTGTGTGTGTGTGTGTGTGTGTTCCTGTGTGTGTGTGTGTGTGTTCCTGTGTGTGTGTGTGTGTGTCACGGCAGTGGTTGGTCGGCCCATATCACTTCCTCGCCAGTCCCTGTGCATTCGTTTTCAACCTCAACATGATAAGCATTCCTGGCTTGAAGTGGCACAGCCCACATATCCCTGGCCCATGGGCCACTTCCTCCTCCTCCTCCTCAGAGTCTGGTCTGGTCTGCATCGGAGCAGGGCTGGGGCCTCTGGATGGCCGCCCACTGACGAATTACTTCCTGTCAATCACACCAATGATAGGGTGTCCCAGGACCCAGACTGTGATGTCATTGCTACACACACACACACACACACACACACACACACACACACACACACACACACAGGAAAGAGGAGGGAGCAGCCCAGCCCTTGGTAATGGTCATCTGGCCTCCACAACCATCTAATTACAGAGCTGGTTACATGCGTCACCGTGACGACATTCCTGCAACCGCCAGACAAAGATCTGGATCTGAACACGCCGCTCTGCCACAGAAAATAAACACAAAAATACCAACTCAAATACATAAGTACACAAAAGTGCACAACAACAGTGGACACAATGGCGTTGCGTTACAAAACAAACACAAATAACAAAGAGTGTGTTCTTTGTTAGTACTTTGGATTTGCGGTTGGCCGTAAATTGCCACCTTGCTGTAGACTCCGGCGTAGACTTAACAGAACACTTTCCTTACAGGATCGCTAAGAAATAACAGCAGCTCTCGTCCTCTCTGACTAGTTCTGGGGTTCTCATCAACCCAGTGACCTGGGCCGTCTCGTGTTCTCTATCAGCCACGGCCACCTGACAGATGTCCCATCTATCTGCTGCTCCTGAGCCTGTACCCAGACAGTTAGACAGACAGACAGACAGAGAGGATGAGACTGAGATAAACACGAGCGTGAAGCAGCGTCTGCACATGGATCAGGAGAGTAGATCATAGTTTTTCAATGGGCAAAAAACGAGAACACAATGCATGTAACATATACATGTATATATCAATATTATATACTGTATATGCAAGGCTATTTATATATTACCATTCAAGGCCAGACTGTGTTACAGGCAGGAAAACACAAAGAAATTTTAATCACAATATACTCTCTTCCTTTCCAATGAGCATATTTTAAACAGACACACACACACACACACACACACACACACACACACACACACACACACATGTGCACACCACAAAAGCTGGCAGGTATTGGTGGTTTATGTGGAGGACAGAGATGAATGATATATGTGTTTCCTCCAACTCCCTGGCTGACAATACTGTGCTGCACACTTTGTCTTCACGAGAGTCCGGTCTGAAGGTTCAGCCTCTCTGGTGCTGTTCCACTCCGGCTGGAACAGAGCAGTCTGGAGTGGCTCTCAGGACAAGCCAGTGGACGCACATCCCGGGAGCCTGCGGGTGGATGCTGTGTAGGACAGTGGGAGGATGTCCCGGGGCAGTGTTTAGAACTCTGTTTAGTACTCTGTTCTCTTCATTACAGACCCCCCCTCCCCCCTCACCCTCGGACCCTCCTGCTCCCTCGTTTCGTCTCTGTGCCAGTGCACCTGCACTCAGTAGGGGTGTGTGTGTGTGTGTGTGTGTGTGTGTGTGTTGAGTTTGGAGAAATGAAAGACATAAAGACAGACTTCCTGCACACTTGTTCTAATGATGGATCACTCAGCCGTCTCATTTGTTAAGTGTGTAAGCAGCATGCTATGTGGCGTGTTCCAGTGTGAGACTATACAAATCGGCCCTGTGCACAGGCACAGTGTTCAGTGTGTGCTGGTGCATGTGTGTGCTTGACTGAAAGTGTACATGCGTGTGCCTGTGCATGCTTGGGCATGTGTGTGTGTTTGGTGGCTTCATGTGTGTCTAATGTGCATGCACTGATTTGTGTGCATTTGTGCACACAAATGCATGTGCATGTATGTTTCTATTAATGTGAATGTGTAAGACGTGTGTTTTGTTGTAAGCATGCAGGTTCGCTGGGTGATGATTTCAACCTGCTGCCAAGCTGCCAACAAAATGCATCAAAAGAGGTTTGCCAGTGTGTCGCTCTGACAGGAGGGCCACCCAGGGCCCAGCTGCACCCTGCTCTGCCGGCCTCCAGGATGAAATCACAGTTTCCATGGAAAGTCC
The DNA here is from genome assembly GCA_900302335.1 of Phycis phycis. Lineage (NCBI taxonomy): Eukaryota > Metazoa > Chordata > Actinopteri > Gadiformes > Phycidae > Phycis > Phycis phycis. Next base: position 5,599 of record OMKQ01067391.1, on the reverse strand, counting down.
CAAAATGCCAGCCTCTGAGCTCCTTCTGTCAGCCTTGAAATTTGATTGTTAAGATTTTGTTTTTAAGCGAAAAGTGATGGATGAATAATATTTACAATCTAACCATTAAGCATTCTGTGTTTTTGTCTTAATACGCCCAGAAAGTATGCTAATATCAATGACAATTATGTTAATTTGAAGGGAAGCAGTGTACATTTAGTAGATACGTGTTGATATAGTATTAAATATGGAGTGAACTTTAGATGAGAAATAACAGTACATACATGGAAAACCCCATCTTGATTGATGAGGAATCACACGTTCCTGGCAATGTGAATGAACAGTACAGTCAACATTGATACTAGAACCATGGCAGTAACAACTGGGCTACTGCATCTATATCAATATATAGATATATATTGATATATATCTACAAAAAAAGATATACTGTATATATACAGTATGTTTTTATGCTTTTTTACAAATGCAGTTTTATAGAAATGCAGTTTTACAAATGACCAAGTGAAATCATTGCAGATCAGAACCAGAGAAAGGTAGAAGAAAAATAATGCTCAGACCAGAAGATGGACACACACACACACACACACACACACACACACACACACACAGCAGACATAATCACAAGACATAAGCTTATCCATGTGCACTTATAAGGGCTTCCTCTCACCAAAGCCTTCACAACACTCAGGTCATTTAATGACCAGCCATGTCATTTCTATATTTTACCCTGAAATACACAACTACCTTCATTGTGGATGGTGACCGAGGCAGACAGAAGCAACTAGCATACTGAGCCAGTGACCACAGCACACGCAGAAATGTGCATGGTGAATCACACACACACACACACACACACACGCACATGCACGTACACACACCCACACACACACACACACACACACACACACACACACACACACACACACACACACACACACACACACACACACACACACACACACAAGCAAGAATGCACACACACAGAGATCTCCGTCCCATTAGTGTTCAAATATGTTATTTTAGTGGTCTGCGATTGCTTTCTTTGTGTAAATCCCATCAGCAGCCTTCATGTTGTTCGCACTGTGGACTTGGGAATATTAAAACCGGACAAACAATGTTGAGTCCAACGTGTCTGCCTGGTGGAAGGTCATGGTAATGAGGCGCCCAGCCAGCTGTCAGCCCAGCTGTGCTGTTTGGTCTACTAACACACACCTTGTGTTTATGTCCGAGGATCTCTGTTCTCTCATACCTTCTCCTGTGCTCTCTTTTCTCAGCCACACATAGCCTCTCTTACCCTTGTATGGTATAGGAACATACCAGCGTACCGCGGCCCCTGGCCGCCGCTGGCTCCAGCAGGGAACCGTATTTAGTTTGATGGAACTTAAACATGGCCAACACAAGCACTTGTTTGGTGAGAAACACCAAAAACCTGTCCAACTGTTGAGGGATTCAGTCAAAACTGTTAGCTGTTGCTGACATCTCAGAGCGGGTCCTGGTCTGGACACTCTCTCTCCCTCCCTCTCCGGCTCTCCTTCTTCCATCTCTCTCTCCCTCTTTCTCTCATCTCCGTGCATACAACACTGCCTGCATCTGTGCTCTTCTTCCTCTTCATTCCCTGCCTCTCAGTTGAACTTAAAGGAGACAACAATAGCATTTTTTTTGCCATTCATAAAGGTAACTAGTGAAAAAACTTCACAAGAATCACATTGTGTACATGTCAACCACAGGAAGACAAACATTGCAAGACACATATTTTGTCTTTTTTTCTGTCGTTTTCTATCGTCTCGTTATCTGATTGATCCGCCGGGATCACTATAATTAACCATAATTAAGGTATAGAACATTGTGGTGAGAAATACGTTGAAGGTGTATCCAGAAGTAACCTATACTAGAAGGTATACACACTATAGGTATATACAATACAATGATTCAATATTATTGTTTACTGTTACTAATAGTATTTTATCAGCATGAAATGAACATATTGACTTATTGTGTCAGTTTCATAGTCTAAATTATTACTCAAATGATGATACTCTAAATATGAGATTATAAGACACAACGTATTGACCCTCAAATACAATGTCCAAGAATATTTACAATGGTATTTTGAGTTCATAAGCATATTAAGTGATATCAGATATATTTCCCATGATTATTGCAATAAGACATTTTCCATGTCACCCAGCTCTAATTGTAGGGTCCATTAACAGTACTGAACTGTTAACATCCCTCCCCTGGAGCCTGGGGCCGATAGCACCCTGTGTCAGTTACTGCACCCTAATGCTCGACAGACCACCCTCCTCCTAATGACTGCTTCTGCTCAAAGCCTTTCCGGGCAAAGTTGTGCCCGTCAGCCCTACGCAAACACATCAGAAGTGCGCATCACACACACATGCTCACGTACACGCACGGCAGTACACGTGCGGGCGGCAGTAGCTCAGTGGGTAGAGCGGGTGGGCAGAGCGAGTCGTCCGCGAACCGTAGGGTCGGCGGTTCGATTCCCCTTGATCCCCCCTCCTCCTCCAACTGTCCGCATGTCGAACCCCACGAATGTACTGATTGTAAGTCGCTTTGGACAAAAGCGTCTGCTAAATGCCCCCTTTTACACGCACACTCACGCATTCAGACCCACTGACATGCGTGCACTCTCACATGCACGTTTTTGTGTATGCTTTTTTTCTCATTGCTTTGGCATTAAACAGTTGGATACTGAGGAACAGAGTTTATACGGGAAGGGTCTCTCTGCCCCTGCCTCTCCCTCTGCTCATCAAGAGCCCGGCGCACATGTGAAACCCGGCAGAAGAAGAGTGTGTCCCTTTTTTGATTTGGCTCATTCCTGCACCCACAAATGATCATGTGGCCTCTTCCACCACCTCCCTAACTGCTTAAACCTCCAGCTTGTTTGCACATCAATGCCAGGCCTGGCCCTGGATTGGCTCCTTATGATATTTTCTCATCAAATTCTCATCTTTTTTGAATAACAATTACCATTGTAGGGGGTTGGCATGCACCTCCTCAATAGGGGCCTACTCTGTTACCAAGGTAACCGGTCTGGATGTATTTTGGCATGACTGTTCCCCAGCTATTTTAATACTGGCTAAAGTGTTTAATTAAAAGTGTATGCTTTTTCTCGCACTTTTCCATCTTCCAGCTTCACACCAGCTTCACAAGATGACTCACTCCCACAATCACAAATCTGCATGGATTTTATGAGCATTTACTGCAGTTTGGATGATTTAAAAAATAAGAAAATTAAAAGGTAATTTTGAGTCATGTAGCAAGAATAGTGTATGTATGTATGTATGTATGTATGTATGTATGTATGTATGTATGTATGTGTGTAATGTATCTTGTGGAAGCTAGAAATAAATGTATGATTCCAACTGAATATTCATGATCCAACCACAAAATATCCCAAATAATTTGTTTTATCTCAGCCAACCCGCCACCCCCTTGGTCAGTAATAATATGTTGAGTTATATGATCAATATTCCTTCATACACATGTTATAAGTTATAAATTGGTAATTGGACGGACATGGACCCACGGTAGAGTATGTTCTCCCCAATAGTGGTCATGGCTTCAATTGTGTGTCTCTTGAATGTCCGCACACCAATCCTTAACTTGCTTATAACTATTTTATTAAAGGTTATCACGGTGTGCATTAAATGGATACGCTGAGATATCAGTAAATTAGGGTTTGCCTCTCTAATGAGTTCAGACTTGTATAAATCCAAATGCATCACTGTGAGTCCAGAAGGGGAGTTCGCTGGGTTTGCATTTGCTTTCCGTTAGCCATTTCCATTGACTTGAAGAGTTACAATAGCCTAAGTCCTCCTGTAAATGTGAGGAGAAACACACCTTTTTATAACTTACCAAAGATACAAACACAAATAATTTTGCATTATTTTCAGCACTGTGATTATTAGGCTACCTGTGATGCTCCACTTGCACAATTTGATGATTAACTACTTCTTCTTCTTGTCGTCCACGTGGTAACCTGTCAGTGACACATCACAGGTAGCCTAAAATCAGGACAAAAATAGTGCCGAATAATCTGTGTGTTTGTAGACAAACTACAACCTTGCTGTGTTGTGACACTTTGTGACTGGTTTTGAATAAGCAGAAAACAGTGGAACTCTTTGGAAAGTCATGAACAGTGAAAACAGGAAAGTGTATTTCCTGCATGAGTAGGAGCTGGGCTACTGTAACTCTGCAAGTCAACAGAAGCGACTAACGGAAAAACAAATGCTAAACCAGAAAACTGTATGTACTGTATATGGCTTCACAAGTTGGTAAGATGGTACCAACATTTTCACAGATTTTCCGAGTTGTTGGCCCGACTTGAGGTGGCATTCACATGAATTTTCCCTGTAGTGAGGGTTTGTGAATCAGTTTGTCATAAATTATGTTGAAAAAGCAACATAGCTTTGGCAGTTGACCAGTTGAAGTGGTTTTGCTGTGCTCCGACGACAACTGGGACCCAGATATATGTTGTAACTAACCAGTTTAATGTCGTCAGAGCAGCTGTTCAATGTTGACATGTCAGTGCTCTTCTGTGTCTGGCTGTCCAAAACAAAGCACTACGCCTGCTTCGTGCTCGACCAATCAGTGATTGGTCAAGCCTCTGGGAGGACTGCATGCTTACACTAAAGACCCCCTATTTTACCACCAATTGGACACTCCCACTTGTGATGTCACTAAATGACAGGGAAGGGTAGATTTTCAAACTGTTTGTAATGGCTAATGACACTAAGTGGTGGTAAAATAGGGGCCCTTTAGGTCTGCGTCCTGCAAAGAGGGTGTGTACAGGACTCTGATTAGTGATTAGCATATCCAAAGCTAAAAAAAAGCTCTATTTCATGAATATATTTTTGTACAATGAAGTATGCAAGTGATAAAAGTATTTAGAATGTTGATTGACCGTAATTGCATCCATACAATATATTGTATATGCATTTATATATTGTTTAATACAGAGTGAACAGGAAGAGCCAGGGACAGCCTATCAAAAAGCTCTTAAAAGGTGTGACTGTAGATTTGGGTAGTAAGGTATCATAGATTTATGACATGAATATTTATCTAAAACACAAATGAAAGGGTGGAGAAATGTAATAATAATAATAATAATAATTAAAAGTGTGTGAGTGTATGTTTGTGTGTGAGAGTGTGTGTGTGTGTGTGTGTGTGTGTGTGTGTGTGTGTGTGTGTGTGTGTGTGTGTGTGTGTGTGTGTGTGTGTGTGTGTGTGTGTGTGTGTGTGTGTGTGTGTGTTGGTGAGTGCGTGTGTGTGTGTGTGTGTCTGTGTGTATTTGTGTGTGTGAGTGTGTGTGAGTGTGTGTGTGTGTGTTTGTGTGTGTGAGAGTGTGTGTGTGTGTGTGTGTGTGTGTGGTGTGTGTGTGTGTGTGTGTGTGTGTGTGTGTGTGTGTGTGTGAGTGTGTGTGTGTGTTTGTGTGTGTGAGTGTGTTTGTGTGTGTGTGTGTGTGTGTGTTTGTGTGTGTGAGTGTGTGTGTGTGTGTGTGTGTGTGTGTGTGAGTGTGTGTGTGTGTGTGTGAGTGTGTGTGTGTGTGTGTGAGTGTGTGAGTGTGTGTGTGTGT
>OMKQ01067382.1:0-10870 GCA_900302335.1 Phycis phycis | reverse complement strand
AATACACTTAGTGGTCCTTGATTAAGAACATCATCAAGGTGGCGTTGTCGATTATTCAGTTCAACTCCTTGTCACGCCTCGGTTACACATACATCTAGCATACACACAGAAGTAGCATGTACGGTAGCGGAGTTGATGAATGACCAGTTATGAGGTGACCACTAAGGTGATAGTGACCACATAAAGGGAGGGAATGGCAGACACTCAGAGGGAGATGTTGTGTAGTTTGATGGCCAAAGGCAGGAATGATTTCCTGTGTCGCTCTGTGGTGCATCTCGGTGAGAGGAGTCTTCTGCTGAAGGTACTCCTCCGCTGAGCCAGGGTGGAAAAGAGAGGGTGAGAGGCATTGTCCAAGATAGACCGTAGCCTGGACAGCATCCTCCTATCTGCCACGATCGTCAGAGTGTCCAGCTCCTCCCCCACTACATCACCAGCCCTCCTGATGAGTCTATTAAGCCTGTTGGTGTCCCCGACCCTCATCCCACTGCCCCAGTGTGTGACAGCGAAGAAGATCGCACTGGCAACAACAGACTCATAGAACATCCTCAGCATTGTCCTGCAGATGTTGAAGGACCTTAGCTTCCTCAAGAAAAAGAGTCGGCTTTGGCCCTTCTTGTAGATGGCCTCTGTGTTCCTGGTCCAGTCCAACTTGTTGTTGAAGTACACCCCCAGGTACTTGTACTCCTCAACCGTGTCGACAGGATGAACACAGGGCACACCGGTGTTTTTGTCCTCCTTAGGTCTACTATGAGCTCCTTTGTCTTTCTGCCGTTGAGCTGCAGATGGTTCAGCTCACACCAAGAGACAAAGTTGCTCACAACAGTCCTATATTCACCCTCATCACCTTCTTTAATACAACCAACTATTGCAGAGTCATCAGAAAACTTCTGAAGGTGGCAGGACTCAGTGCAATATTTAAAGGCCAAGGTGTAGTGGGTGAAGAGAAAGGGAGAGAGGACCGTCCCCTGTGGGGCCCCAGTGTTGCTGACCACCCTGTCAGATACACAGTTCTGTAGGCGCACGAACTGTGGTCTGCCACTCAGGTAGTCCACGATCCAGGACACCAAGGCGGCCTCCACCTGCATCGCAGCCATCTTCTCACCCAGTAGACCCAGTCATAAGGTGTTGAAAGTGCTGGATAAGTCAAAGAACATGACTCTCACAGTGCTCGCCGGCTTGTCCAGGTGAGAGTAGGCTTTGTTCAGCAGATAGATGATGCCGTCCTCGACACCCAGTCTGTACCAGGATCTCAACGAATCACAGAAATGACCCAGAAACAATACATTGTTTACATTGCTATAAAACATTTTTCCTTGCTCTGTATTGGGTTAGGTACCAAGCTCAGTACCTCTATGGGTACCTACCGACTTATGTTGGTTCTACAGAGTACCCATTCTAGTTAAACCAATCAATGCCAAATTTGAAGAGCACATCTGGTGGTTGAGAGTATATGCTACAGTATACGTTAAAGAAAAAGAGAGAGAGGGCGCCAGCTGGTTCAAGTGGTGTGTTGCCAGGCCATGGCCACCACCTACACCACCTCCACTGTCCGCAGCCCGGACAGTGGAGTTCCGAAAGCGGCTGCAAGTGTGGTTCTTTTACAATGTTCCACACTTGATGTGGACATCGATGCAGCTGGCTGCCATAGTGGTAATACGAAATGCAAACCTGACCACATCTAACCTCAGTAAACACCTGGTCAAACACAAAATCTGTCTAAAACCTGAGGAATGTAGAGTGTTTGATAGCCCTGCAGCTAACGTTAGCACACCTGCAGCCAGCATCAAACCCACCATGGGTGACGAAAATGAACCATCGACATCATCTTCAGGTAATTCATTAGCTAGTTGGACAAGTTATTGTCAGAGATAACTGGGCTTTTTTCACCGTCTTGGTTGACATACGCTTCACATTTTTGGGTATGCCCGAAACCTCATGTTATACAGGGAAATATTACAGTATGTGCCAGTGAGTGATCTTGAAACACACACCTCCGTATAAGTGGCGTAAGGTTTCATCTTGCTAGGGGTAATGTATTGTTTAATTACAAATATATGAGTATAGTTATCAGCCATCAGCTTGCCAGTCGCACTGTTTGTATTTACAGGTCACCCAGTCCCATTCATGACCCACCCTCGTGTCACAGTGAGAGCTCCAGTGGTTAAACCCTTCACCCTAGAGCAGAAGACATTGTTAGCGCCGGAGTCACTCGCTGCTACAGCTCCTAGGTTTTGTGAAGGATATCACATGGGGTTTGTCAGAGACACACATTGTCATATTACAGTGACAGACTGCGACAGGCTGGAGGTTGTAGGGAATCAATTTTAAGTCAGTTGGTTGAAACACATTTTTGAGTGTCAACACCAGCTTAATATAAGTGCATGTAGGCTAACAAACAAGAGACTTGAGCACAAATCGCTTTTTTGAAAAATCTGTGAGGACCCAGCTTTACAGAAGTCATCGTCGGTGTCACCGCTTGGGCCAGTGGTGTCGTCCACGCTCTCTTCAGTGCTGTCATCACTGGCATCTTCTGAATCTTCATCCGATCCATCTGGAAACATAATGAATATGCAATGTGCAACTCAACTGTGAGGTGCCATTTGTTGACCCAAGTTGGCACATACTACATTCAGGCAACAAACCTTCCATCTTAATGTTGATGAGCGATTTCCCTTTGAGATTTTCTAAAGAACCGCTCTCCATGGTCAATAGAAGGGTCAATATTTTTGCGATTTCCAGCGTTGCCTCTGGCAGTTGATAAAAATCTTGGTGTTTGCGGATATCATAGTCCAAAAAGTTGTCCAGCTGTTCAAGCTTGTCACTCTTCAGATTAAGAATCTGGGACATTGTAGATGTTTTAGAAGATGCGTCGATCTGAGATGTCCAGGGTTTTGTACGCCACTCTCAATTCAAACATTCCTGATACAGACCTGTCTATTGTAGGTGGTGGCCATGGCCTGGCAAATAGGAAAGGGTTGTCCTTAATCACACCACATGGCCCTCTTTTCCTGAGAAGCAGCATCAATGCATTTAGGAGGTCAGGGGGAAGCAGAACAGACACTTTCCTGCCTCGTTTGCCCACTTCCACCCTGCTCAAGTGAGGAAACAGTTTTTTCTCAAAGTATGACCGGCCAGCAGCAATGTCCTCCTGGACAGCAGTGTTGTCCCTTTCGTTAAAAGACTTGATTGACATCTGTGACACTTCTCCAGCACGGTGTCTGTTAAAGATGATCAATTGCGCAAGTGTCATTTTGGAATGTTCAGCATAGACATGTGGGGATTTATGCTCCTTCAGCAGTTTTCTGTTCAAGGAAATGATGGAAAAGCTGGGCATCGCGAGCGAAGGTTGTCAACGGCTTATTGAACTCGGGTGGAGCAGGAGAAGCATTGTGAGAAATTAGTTCCGACCATTCGGATGAACAAAGTGCCTTGAATGCCGGTGCACTTCTTATCTGCTCATCATTATCAGCTCCAACAACCCTACGGTGAATGATATTGCAGATCCTTTTAAGTGTACGCCCCAATTTTAAGGCCAGACTTGGTGTCTCGTAGATTTGCGTATCAAACCAAGAAACATCTTTGGCAGCGTTTATTAATTTGAATAATTTGTGGGATGTACTGCATCCTCAAAACTATATATAGACTCCTTTTCCATGAGGATTAACAAAAGCCTTCCCACCTCCTTCAGCTCCTGCCGGATGTACTTGCGTCGTGTTGGCTCGTGTCCATGAAATTTGAAAAAGGACTGGGCCAATTGCAGAATGGCAAAATAATTTCTAACAATTGAAGTTATCTTGCCTGCCTTCATGTTATTGAGGAACTTCCTAGACCAGTTCCACAGACCCAAATGTGTTGGGAGGCGGACCAAATGTGTCAGCCACACCCAGCACCCTTTTTGTACAAGTCTCATCAGGGTGCACAGACTTAGAAGGGCATCTGCGGATATGTCGCCATAACTCCTTGTGCAAAAACATTCCTTGCAAGATCAAGCCATTGATGCAAGACCAAGCCATTGATAATTTGCCACAGGTCTATTGCAGTCATGGCATTGGTCCAAGGATGAAATTACAGCACTTGTTAAATTGTGAGAGCACTGGGAATGTCAAACTGTTATTTTACCAATATCAATCAATCAATATCATCATTACCAAGGCAAATATTGTCACTCAACAATCAGGGTAAACACAAATCTCTGTCTCACAAAACAATGTAGACATGTTTCAATTGGGTGTGAGGGATTGGTCCTATCTGGTACTCTGAGATAGTTGCCTCAGGGTAGAGTCCATCTTACCCTACTCAATGCGGTTGGTGATTCGCTATTGATGACCTAAAATTCTGCCATTTTAGTTCGACAATGAGTTACTAAGAACTAAAAACACACACTCATCCTCTGCAAGTAATGTATCCTATTGTCCTCTGCACATCTCATAGGGATAGGGTCAGACATGTGTGGTTGGATTACAAGTAATACATTGTTGCTGTTTTTTAACAGTGGAGGATATTGACGTAAAGAATTATATCCAGTCAGCCAACCTACAGAAAATATATGGTCTTTCGTGAATTTAAGTAGCAAACAGGCAAATTAGGCTCACAAACATGAACAACATGTATTATATGAAAAAGACATTGATAATGAATAACAATCAAATCAAAACAAAAATCAACATGAACAAGATGTAGTTGTAGAATGTGTACAAAAGTGAACAGCAGTGCTGTTCAGCAAAGCTGAGCCTAGTCTGGGCATCTACTCTTCCACTCTGGATTCAGAGCCTCTCTCCTCCCAGACAGCCGAGGGCATTCGTGTCACCACCGTCATCTGGCCTGTCACCCATGTCCATTGTTTATCAAATACCGAATGCACACACGGCTCGTAGGAATGCATGTTTGTATGGATGTCAGGAAGATAAAGGATGAGGGACTCTCTTCAGAGTTTGTTAACCAAAGTCACAATAAGTTGAACCTGAGGTTCCTCATCTGTTCATTCATTCATCACGGTACAGGTATCATGTCGCATAGTATCAGAAGTATCAGATCAGTATCACGCGTAGTATCAGAAGTGCTGAATCCCATGACAGACGACGTCGGAGGTCATGAGTAAAGACATTTGTGGAAAACAAAAACTGACGATCAGGACGAATAAACGCAGTTGCTATGCAAATATGCAGCATTTCCAATAAGAACTGCACCAGTGAAAGGGACGGATGGATTCAACCCTTAACCTCATATAGTCTAGTGAAGACAATTATAATTATAATTATATATTATAATTGAGTTTCACTTTTTAATTAAAGTGTAAAATAGTGTATCGAATGGCCGTTTGCCGGCGAGGGGGATTATGATAAGTGGATGTGTCTCGTGTGCATTTGGAGCATTCGTTAATACAGCCATGTGTTAGAGATGTGTTTGTGTTTGCCTGTAGTCTTTTGGAGTTGGTATCTAAAATTAAACATACAACTGCACACCATCATGTCATGGGATCCTATATTCAGGCATCGCAGTGCCTGAATAAAAGTAAAAAAACTGCTCTTGAGATTAATTATTAAGACGTATAACAGACAGCGATAATTATAGGTCTATGAATGTTAGTTTACCACTATGGATGCAATAAGAGAACTGTGATTTGATAGACATAAATAGGTCATTACCTCCGCCATGTCCTACAACATGTTCAGTGACCATGGTGACAATGGCAAAAATACCTGACTGATTGGGTCAAGTGATTCATCGGCAGGCTACAGCTGTCCAAAGTCTACCTTGGAGTGATAAAACCGAAAGTCGCTTTTTTTTGCAAAACATAAATCTGTATGCGTGTTCAGTCCCATTGAGCTCCATGATTTTGAATTATTTTATTGATGTGGGGGGAAAAAAAATCTTAACCAAAAGTAGCGTTCAATTTAATATAACCTTTCCACTCCCCCTCTGTGATTTTTTTTAATCACATAGCGTATCCAGGCATACTCAATTATGCAAGGCGTTTCACCGCATAAGATGGCATATCAGCCAGCCTTTTTCTTACCTAAAATGGCTCCAAGTTTAAAGGCCAACTGTAACGAGTATAGAGCGAGACAATCCCTCACACCCAATGAAAACACAGAGATGCGTTGTATAAAACTGTAAAAAAAAAAAGTGTGTACTCAAACCTGCGTTTCCTTCCAGAGATGCTTGGTCACCCTCTGGGGCTCTGGACGAGTCACTGGATTTCTGAAAGTTGACAAGGGATACAATTCAGGTTAAAAATACAACCTAGGAAACACGGTCCTCGTAGTTCAGCGCAGTGCCGTGCCCACGTAGCCCGGGAACCAGACAAAGCTGCGTGCTCATGTTTTATTTGCTCTGACATAGGAGACATGTGGAACTCATCCTGTTCAGACAGACTTTCAGCAGTCTTGGCGTGGGTCTGGCCAGTCTAATATGAGGCGGGTTTGATACAATGACAATGTACAGAGGAGCGTACCATGGGAGTGCTGTTGAGCCATTTTCATAAACGACCAAAATGGCTGTCACTAATAAGACACACGCTGTGCTGCTGTATGTCGGTTGTACGTCAATGCCAATAGTTTTGTGAATTGCTCGACGGATGCTGTGGCTAACGTTACGATACAAGCTGGTAGGAAAATAAATGTAAAGCAGGACCAAAAAATAAGTGACAAACAGTGACATCATTTGCCATATTGCGCAAAATGGAACACATGCTGTGTTTAAAATTGGAAATCATTCTCACCCTGCCAAACAGCTCTTGTATTGCTGAATGCTATGTAATAAAATTATCTCAACCCCCACCAGCTTCAAAGAGATTCAGAATGTAGAGGTATCAAGTCTGGCACCCCATGATAGCATCTATACGGCATTATATTGAAACTTACAACTTCAACTCTTCTCTTTTTTGAGGATGAGGGATTGCCAGGGTCTGCGGCACACACTCTGACACTGGATCCCTGAAGGTCACAATCTAGGTTACCAAGGGAATGCCATTGTCATAGTTCAGTACATCTTGTGCAAGCATCTTTACTATATTCAAACTGATTATGGAAGAAAAAGACCATGTAAAGATCAAAATGTGTTGTACACATGCATTGCGCATCAAACTCACATCCGAACGCCAGGGAGTGTACCCATAGTCGTAGGTTATCTCTTCACTGGGAGAGATCTTTCTGATGGAAAATAAGTACAAATGTGGCTTTTTTTCCAATACTATTTCCTTTATCTTGCAGTAGGGGTTCCTGTGATCATCGTTCACAAATATTCCCAGGCCTCCATTTTAGGAACCATCAATGCTGCAAGCATCAATAAAACCATAGCTCTGAACACAGAATTATACCCAAGTAAAATTAGAAGCACAAAAATGTTCCCTGTGATAAAATTATTTCATGTGAATTAATGAAGTTCCAATCACAGATTGCCCACGTTAACATGCACACATTGACTTTGTCTTTACCAAAGACAGCCCCATGTTTCTCTCAATGATTTGATCATGATCTCGGCCAGCTTACTTACCCCCAGTGTGCTCCATTCCACGAAAAGGCAAACAAAAAACTATTCTCAGTGTCATCACATTTCTTCTTTCCATTACAGAACAAATCCCCACGATATTCCGAAACAAATGTGGATGGCTCAATGGTCTCCCGGGAAAACACACCTCCCCCTAAATCAGTCAATGTTGACAATAAATACAAAGATCAGCACCACAAAAACATAAAGACAAATGTGTATTAAAATCTTTTACTGCAATACCCAACTACCTTTATATTTGGTAATGAACCTTTCTTCCACTGAAGATTTGTCTTCACATGCAATTATATGCTCTATAGCAGGGATCTCCAACAAGGCCCCCAGCTCGCAACCCCTTTCCAAGTAGCTCGCCAAAGGGTTAATTATATCCAATCAAATTCATAGATGTCCCGCCCCCTTCTTACACAAAATTATTATTTGCCGATTAGTTATCAATCAAACAGTTGTGCTGCTGTCAAGCTTGATGAGTCAGTGGTGATGTGAGATGGGCAGTAACCATGGCCGCGGCAGGTACTAATGAGAGGCTAAAAACATACTATTTTCATGAAGAGTTTCACAAACGTAACGTGATGTTTTAATGCAAAATGTGAGTTGTGGACGGCAATATTTTGTAAATGTTCAGGCAAAACAAGCTCATTCCATTTGTTTAGGTTGAAATAAGGTATGAGAGTAAAACATGAGTAGCTCTCGGCCATTTTCATTTACTAAATGTAGCTCTCAGAGGAAGAAGGCTGGAGACCTCTGCTCTATAGCATGTTGTTCAGGGCTAAGGTGTTGCCTTCTTTTAACCTTCAATCAATAGTTGAACTTAAAAACTAAAGAAACCACATATACTGAACAGTAGCGTTGAAACAATTCGATTCTGACAATACATAACAAAACCTGTTGGGCATTATTGTGTAGAAAAAATCAGGATAAAAAAAAAAACAATAATAACTATAATATAGTCAAAATAACTAGTCACTACATTTGCAAGCAATTTCACTGCCTTCATGGATGAACGTAAACTGTAGAAAACAATGTAATACAACTTAAATATTATGTCATGCTTTATGGTTGTTTCAGAACACATATAAGGGACTAGTTTTTAAACAGCATTTACTTTGTATCCATTTTCTGAATGAGCGTAATGTGTAGGAAAGTGATAAGCAGCTGGTTGTACATAACCTTGTCCCCAGGCGTTCTTAGCCGTATGTTCAGAGCTTTTAGAAAAGGGTCTGTACAGCGTTATACCTTTTCACAGGCATGTCATTGTAGGACAACCACAGGGGTCGCACATCAAACTAATGACTCTCTCTAGGTACCAGGGCTCTGGGAGCAGACTAAACTGTAGACGATAACACACAAGACCCATGAGCCCTGGTACATGGCCCACAGTTAGTGCTTTTAGCGACAACCGTGTTTGTCCTGCAATGACGTCTCAGAGAAAATGGTCTGGTACAACAACCCACAGTAAACCTTATTGAAGCCATCATGAGGTGTTTCAGACACATGGCTGATCAAACATTACAGACACTGGAAGTTGTGTCAACCCTTTTTGTCTCTTCATTTTGTCTAATTGTAATTGGTATCGGTCTGGCCATAGTTAATCGTACTTTGTAGCTGTTTGTTTGTTATTTAATCTTACCTTGAATTTGAATACAACCCAGGCCCTGCAAAGTTCTTCTTATAAATATTAAGGTATTTCAGAATGCCGCCAAGCACGTTGCTGAAACCAGGGTTTTGGGTATCAATTCAGAACTCCGACTTCACATCAACACACAATTGGACACTGGATTCCTGCAAGGTTACAATCTTGGTTATTAAGGGAATACAATCCTCATAGTTCAGTGCATCTTCTGTAAAGATCTTCCCCACAAATTCAGTGCAAAGTGCCAATTTTTATAGTGAATAACTAATAAATAGAATAACTTTAATCATAACGTTATAAGTTACAATAATAGTATAATATATCATGTAATAAGTTTATTTAATTATCAGATTAGATGAACTATGTACATTAGAGGATATTAAAAAAAAACTATTTTTCACAATAATAAAGTGAAACTACCAAACAAAACCCTGTAATGAAGCCAAGCTTCACTAAGTGACATTCAGCACAATGCTGCTCACCTTCTCCAGCACAACGCTGCTCACCTTCCAACCCTCTTGGTACAGTGCGCATACGCTGTACACGTTTAGCTGCTGTCGGACTTCAGCCAGGTATGTTGAACTTGCAGGTGCGTTCTCCAACATCCCATCCACAGAGATGTTGGTATCCTATGTTAGGTCTCTGTCTGAGCAACTGCAACTTGTACTTTGTACTTAAGACAGTGAGTCTGCTGTGAGCAGAGATTTGCCTGGTGTGTGTGAGATGGTGTAACTGTACCTCATCCTAGGTGGAAGCTCACTCAGCTCCTGAATCCCCAAAAGACTCACACGCAGCTTGTGGTCTGTCTCAAGGGGAAAGTGTCACTCTATGAGAAATTCATTGAACCAAAAGCTTTGTTTCCACCTGTGCATAGCGCTGTTCTGTAGGGGTCAAAGTGCGGGACGCAAAGGTGACAGGTAGTAGTGGACAACTGCTCCTACTCGTTCTGCAGGAGGATGGCACCCGGGCCGTACAACGCTTTGTCAGCCAACAGCTTCAGCTCTTTGTTGGTGGTCATATAGCTCCAGCACACCAGTTGATGAGAGTTTCTGTTGCTTTTCTTTGTCTGTTAACCAAATCAGAATGCTGTCCCCATTTTCCAGTTCCAATTCATCCACCCAATATCAAAGATTTGTGAGCTGGCTGTGTACGTACATGCATAAGTATAACATATTGTATAACAAAACCTCTGGGACACACAAGTTGTACATCATTGATGGTCACTGTGATTCGGTCCTCTGGCTGTTTGTTTCATTGACTGACAAGGCAGTCAATGAGCAGCATTGTTTCAGCCAATTGGCATCAATACTTACATCTATCAAAGTGCAGAAATATGAGAAAAGCTACAATACAGCACATAAATTCCTGTCTGCATGTTGGTTAGCATTGGTGTAACACACACACACCCATGCACCCACACACAGATACATACACACACCCTGCAGCAATGCATGTGGATATACTGTATAACCTTATGTTCCTCCACTGAAGCACAATGACCTTGGTGTCATTCTCAGCAAGTCTGTGAATCAGAGTTACTGTATCTGCACATAGATGTTTATTAGGGTTGATCTTCTGTGTAGGTGTGTGTGTGTGCGTGTGTGTGTGTGTGTGTGTGTGTGTGTGTGTGTGTGTGTGTGTGTGCAAGTTTGCAACTTTTCGCGGCAATCGTGCATTTATTTTGCTGTCTTAGAAATCTTGGTTCTCTTGGAGTGTGTGTGCTTCAGATGA